>NDGM011070863.1:0-14113 GCA_002564305.1 Octomys mimax
CAAGGTTCTGAGTTCAATCCCCAGTACCAAAGGAAAAAAAATTGTGCAAGTGTACAGTCTTATGATGCGAGTTCTGTTGTGTTCAATTTTCCATCATTTCAAATTAATTTTTAAGTCTTTTTGGAAGAAAGATACTTTCTATCCCAATTCAGATTTGAATAACTGTTGGCAAATAAAGCTATCCAAATGTTGAATAAAAAGCAGTCAGTAATATAAAATTTTGTTATGATATTTTATAAGCTAAATATATTATCCAAATCTTTGTGTCTGAATACCCTGAGAAGGAAAAAAATTTAGAGGTAAATTTTTAAATGAATTTTTGTTATATTAAAATACAAAGTTGTACAGTTAAGTTTATATACTGATCTTAGAAATACAGAGATAGATATGTGGCCAATATATTTTCCTTAAATTTTTCCTACCTGCCTAAAATTCTCATCAGTCACATTGACATTGTTCCTTTTTCTCCACAAGTGCTGTATGTGTCAATTTATATAGTGACATAGACTAACTTTTCTCTCTCTACCTAGAAAATACCTGCTCCTTAATTATTTAGCTCAAATTTCATGTCTTCTGTGACGCTGTCTACATTTTGTCAGAGACCAAATTGCTCCCTCCTCTATAATTCTAGAGCACTTTGATGGTGATTCTTTTATGGCACTTAGCACATTGCATTTTAATGGTCTCTTTCTCTCGGCTAGTCATTTCTGTACCACTAGCATCCAGCATAATTGCTGGAACATAGTGGAGATTACATGAATAAATGGAAGACATGAAGCCAGGCCTTGCAACCTGGTCCTCTAGTCACAAATGCATTTCATGTTTTATCAAACCACTTGTGATTTGGAAGTAGAAGGGCTCTCCTTAAGAGATGAAGGCATAGTCATCTCTGTTGCAATATTTGAAGAATGCTAAGACACTCACTATTTGTATAATTCTCATACTAGGACAACTGTGCTTTGAGGACAAGGATATTTCTGATTTATTAAATATTCTATTGTTGCTGTCTGTAATAATATTGGATCTACATGGGGGAGGCAATAAACATTTGTTGAATGAATAAACATATTTCAATTTGGTTGCAATTACTGCAGGTATTTTAAAAAATTATTTCTCTTAGCATGTATCACACAGAGGAAATAGGATATTAAGCCAATACACTGAGAAGTTAGGTAGAAGGGAAAGGTCTAGCAGAGCACAGGGCTGACCAATGTAGGTAGGTCTGACTGTGGTAATAATAAGGAACTCTATGATGTTCACAGCTTAAATGACACTTGTCCCAGTTGAAAGGTACAGATGACTTTGAGTCACACAGGTTACCTGTTTTGCTGCTACTCATGTGGCTGTCATCCAAATCTAAGTGTGGGAACTATAATCTTTCTTCTTATTTAAAATCACCTAAATAAAGCTATTATTTCTCCTCATTAACTCCGACCCCAAATCTCCAAGATTGGCAAGGGAGGGGGAAACCCTTTGAGGAAGAGCCTGTAGAACCTTCTGTTTCTAAGATTCTTTTTTTCTGCATGGATTTCCTGCCTAGCCCCATTCAGACTGCTCCCCCATGAACTTGTCAGGTGACATACACAAACACCTCAGTTCATTATGGAGGTATCAGTGAAGTGAGTAAACCTGTGCTTCCTCTATGAGACATTTCTGGTTCAAGTCTAGCCTTCCGTTTTTGACAAAATGGCTCTACTTGTCCAAGTTCCAGTTTTCTCCAGTATAGAATAGGGAAAATAATAGTGTTTTGAACTAAATTGCATCCCCTTTGTTCACACTCCTATGTTGAAATCCTTGCCCTCTATATTTTTAAGGAGGTGATTTAGGTTCAGTGAGGTCATATGGCACAGCCCTAATGTGCTAAATTTCTTTATAAGAATCAGAAGAGATGCCACAGGCTTCCCTTTTGCTGCAGGAGAATGCAGGAAGGGCAGGTTGGGACAGGCAGGAAAGTGACTTTCTGTAAGCCAGGATGAGAACCCTCACTGACTATGGAATTTACTAGTACCTTGATCATGAACTGTTAACCTCAAGAACTCTGAGAAAATAAATATATCTTATCTGTAGTATTTTATTTTGTAGTCTGAACAGACTAACACTAGTAGTATCTAATAAAGCTTTTGTAAGCCTTAAGTGAGTGCTGAACAAAGGTAATTTATTCTTTTCTTGTACCAATATTCAACCAGCTGAAAAGAGGGTGATGGACAAATAAGACTTTGTTAGAAGTCCAGTGATACCTCAAAAGGTGTATTCATAAATAGGTACCTGGTCTACAAGACCTTGTTTACTCATCCCTACTTCAGGGTCTATTAAGGGATACTTAAAGGTGCTGAAGCAAATAAGGCCATAAATCATGAAAAAATGAAAACCATATATATATATATATATATATATATATATATATATATATATATTAGAAGGGTTTGTGTTTTTCAAACCTTTTCTTTTAGGTACACAAATGAAAGACAGTCCTTCCATTTTTAAGAATTTCAGTGAAATATCTACACAGTATCCAATTACCCATCCAATAATTTTTAGTGTACTCATTGGTATGTGGGGGTATCACCAAGCTCTTTCATTTTCAGTGCTTGTCAAAGTCCGGGTTCTCCATCTTTATGTAGCCTTATGGAAAGCATATGAATACAGGAGTCTGGGGAATTTCACCAATCCAAGGTCAGTTCACTGTTGTAATCCTTTCTCCAGTCCAGGGGGAGATCTAATGTCAGTTCTGAATGCTTCTTTGGACACAACCTCCACAAGAACCAATCTATGATTGCTGTGAGGACAAGCAATCATTTCTTTGTCCAGTGCTGTTTGAGTTATAGAAAACAACGTACTCTAAATTAAAGAGATTTTACCTTTATTCAGTCACTCCACAATTCCTGCTAGAATTTCAGGATTCCTTTGCACAGCTAGTTGGTTTCAGTTCTTTTGGTAAAGCTCCTTGTGTTTTCAGAGTTCTGTTTTAAGTCCTACAAGAAGAGCTTAATAGACCCTGCTTCTGTTTTCATCTAGTTCCATACCAGCTCTCGCTTGAGCACAGCTCCAGAGTGGAAGCAGTTGTGAAAGAACAGAAGAAAGATTGCAGAAACACAGCTCCATTTAAAGATACCCCAAATTTACATTGTTGAACACTCAGAAAACAAAAATCTGTTGCTGGGATTATATAAAACAGTTCTGGCATTTACACATACTGCTTTGAAGCACCTCCATTTTAGGTGTTGGAAAGTGAGGCTGTTCCAAGTGTGTTTCCAAGAGCGGTGCCCAGCTATTTGCATTATATTTGCTTAAACAAATCAGTTTTTGTGGGTTTCCTTTCTGGAGGAAAGGGGAAATACTGAAAGTGTACACAAGCAGAAGAGAGAGCTGAAATGTCTAGATCCCTTGAATTCTATCATTTTAAAAGTTTTTTTAAAAAGATTAATTAAGTCTATCAACCTATTTTAGTTATGCAGAATGGCCACATTCACCCTGGGGAATTTATGCCAGTGCATGGTATAACTTGATTGTGTCCTCCCCTATTCCCACGTCCTCCCTGCAACCCTCTTTCCCTTCCCTATTTGCAACAGCTTTGTTTTCATTTCCATCTTCCATTGCCATCAGCGCTTCACCACACTAGTGTTGTCCAGTCTCTGCCTACCGCATATTTTCCCAAGCATCTACACAAACAATGGGCAAATGGAGGCCACCTGAGCTTTCCGCAGCTTCCTTGTCCTTTTCTTCCACACCTTAGCAATGACCTTAATCCTGCGCTATAGCTTGAGTGTACATGTACTCCCCCAACAGTACATGTTGGGATGCTTTACCCCTACATTTGTATGCTGATCTATTTGGAGGTGAGTCCTTCAGGAGGTCATTAGGGTTACATGAGGTCATGGGGGTGGGGCCTTGGTGGTGGGATTGGTGGCTTTATAAGATCAGAGCTTTTCACTATCTGAAACCTTCTGTTTGGAAGCTGATAGAATGTGTAGAGATGTGGCCCCTCTGTTTTAGACTTATAGTTTCTAGAATTACAGGAAATAAATTTATTTCCTTTGTAAGTTATATTGTTTTAGGTGTTCTGTTGTAAGAGCAACAAACAGACTAAGGTACCCTAATAAAAGAGACTTTACTCACAAATTCAGAATCATGAACATGTCATGAGTCCCACTGGGCTATGGATGCTCTTAAACACCTTGCATTAAAAAATCTCAATGGTGAAATTATAAGGTAGGACTGATTTCATTAATATCTTCTTTTAAAATCCAAGCAAATAGATCAGTATTTTGTGCCAATACCAAATAACAACTTTCCTAATAAAACACTAATCTTCTGGCTATAGCAGGCCATCCTTTTTAAGAAAAGTTAAATTTATCAGGGGTTACAATCCCAACAGGAGATCAGAGCTGGAAGAGATAAATATGCAGCATCAATTGATATGTAGTGTAGCCAATGAGTATTAGGAGTTGTAACCTTAACGAACAAATAAATGAAATGAATGAATGAATGAATAAAAAAAGCCTTGGAGCACTCCATACTTCGTCCAGTAATTTTCTAATTCAGAGCCTTAATACCTAGTAATCTTAAAAGATTTCATTTCATGCTAATTTTCAGGCTTTTTTTTTTGTCTCTGTGTGTGTGTGTGTGTGTGTGTGTGTGTGCACGTGCGCTGGCTCAGACCATGCTGGGGGCAGGGCTTGTGTGGCATGTTATGCGGGGGATCAAACTGTGGTCCCTGCGCTTGCCTAAGCTTGCCTAAGCAGGCACTTTAGACCACTTAGCTAACTCACTGGCCCAGGCTGTCTTTTAAGGTTCCTTTTTTCCCACAGATAATCTTGGCCATCCAAGGAAGCAGGTGATCATGTTTCCCTATTATCTGCTTCTTGGAGGTATAATTTCATACTGGATATTTCTGAATGCTTGGCTCACAGGGCTGATCTTATTCCTAAAATCCTAACAACCATCAATGAAATTTACTGCTATTCTGTCTTTCTTTAGGAAGACTGAATGAAATAGCACAAAGAATTCTATATTTTTTTTTGAAATTATCTTTCAGAGCTTTATTTTATTGTCTATGTAATAGGAGTAACAACACTAACCCCATAAGGTTAATGTAAGACAAAATTGACAAACACAGAATTTAAAGCTTGATATAGTCTAGTACCAGCCAACAAAACCTGGAGTCCAATTGTCCAGTCCTACCTCAGTTTACATGGGCTAAGCAGTAAAAGGTGGCATTGTGCTTGCTAAAGGAACATGTACATCAGAAATCAGAAATTTATTTATTTATTTTAAAGGAAATAAAAATGCTTGATATAGCAGCTAACTGCAAATAAATATGCAACAGTTATTTTTCACAGGAAAAAATCAGTTAAATGATACAATAAAAAAATTCCACATCAGTTGGTAATCAAAGTGTAAAATACATAAATATAAGCATTTACAAAATGGTTAGAGATATATTTATTAACAAGAGCCAATGATTCAAAATATATTTATTAATAGGAGCAAAAAAGAAAATGTACTGACATGATTTTGTCTAGGACTTGGTAGGGAAGACTTCTAAGAGTTCTGTCTTGGCATGAAGTTTTCTTGTGCTTGCCAGTTTTTAATTTTAAAAAACAAGCATAAGGTACTCTGTCGCTCTTTTTTCAGGTGCGATGCAAAGAGTTGAGTGGTCTTGGAGTGAAACAGCTACATGATATCCCCACTTTTTTTCCTCTGACCTGGTCTCTTCTGCTTCCTCCTGCTCCCTTAGCTCCAGCTGCTCTGGCCATGCAGAGCATACTTGTGCATATTTTCTCTGGGATGTTCTTTCCAGGTCCCTGGTAACAGATCACCAAATCTCCAAGACATTCTCTGGTCATCATGTATAACATTGCAGACCTGATACCTCCATTCTTATAAATATAGCTATGCACTCCCTAAGGGTCTCCCTGAACCCACGAGGGCAGGTAACTTTGCTTACTTTGTTTATTCCTGGATTTGCAGCATTCAGAGAAGTGTCTGAAACATTACAGAGACTTAACAAGTATTAAAAGAGTAAACAATTATTACTGTTATTATAAATACTATAATAGCAAAAGTGTTTTTGGGAGAGGTTGGATCATGTCTACATCTTTTGAGATTACCCTGAATTTGGTAATGGCTGGCTCGTTTACTTAACACTTGCTGAGACCTTGGCCTGATCTTATTTTCCATTGCCTCCTATTTTTTTAATGTAAGAAACAGTGGACTGACTTGTACTGGAAAAGCTATGTGATGTGCTCTTTGCTGTCCTTCCGACTTTGTCTTCCAGCTTCTTCTTAAGTGACTTGCTGGAAGTCAGCTTTGTAACCTAGTGGCTTGCTAGGCATCTTGGTACTCCTTGAGGTAAACAGAGCAGAGTGGCGCAGTGAGAAAGGTGGGACCAAGGGCTTTAGATAGAAATGCATTCTTTTTTATTTGATACACGCCTACGAATTGATCAGTGTCTGCCAGGATCTGTGAAATGGAGACACACCCAACAGTGAGTTCAGTGTGTCAGCCAGCGGAGTCAAGGAGTAGCGTCAACACAGAGATATGCCACAGCACAAGGCGAAGCTGGCTTGGTGTCTCAGGAGTGCAGAGAAGCATGTCCACCTCACGGGGTCCCAGCATGTTTGGGAGAGCTGGGCTGATCCTGTGATGCCTGGCTGCAGGGTTAAGTGATTCACGCTGTTGAAGTAAATGGACAACACCAAAATGTTGAGCATGGTTAACTGTAAAGGAGTTTTTGTAAGGTGTATTGGAAACATACCCCTGGGGTGGTTTCCAAGGGATTTCTAGCATGTTTTCCAAGACTGTTTTATATCTTGTAGAGGCAACCAAACTTGTAGAGGAAAAAAACTTTATGTTGTTGCCGTGGCCATCTAGCCTTTTAAAACCCATGTCACTCTCACGGATTAGACTGCTTCACTGAATCTGGTGGGGGCCTTAACATAGCTTGCACTTGAACAAGAGAGAAATTTTAACACGAATTTTGGAGGGAACATGAACATTTCAATGGTTTCAGCTCCTAAGTCCAACCTATTTCCTGAGGATTTGCTGGTCTGAACCAATATATCTCAGTATAAATTTGATATGAACCACGTATGCCAACCTTAGCCACCAAGGTTAACTTTAATTTTTCTAATTGCCTCATTAAAAGGTGAAAAGAGACATATAAAATTAATTTTAATGATATATTTTATTGAACCCAATGTAATCAAAGTATAGTCCCTTAGTATATGTAGGGAATTGGTTGTAAGATCTCTCATGAATAGCAAAATCCATGGATGATCTTGCTCAAGTCATGTAAAATGGCAGTGTCTGCATATCACCTGCTCATGTTCTCTTCTATACTTTAAATCAACTCTAGATTAGTTATAATATCAAATAAAATGTAAATGCTATGTAAGTAGTTGTTATGCTTCATTGTTTAGGGAAATTGTTCCCTAAAGACAAGAAAAGCATCTAAAAAAAGAAAAAAAGAAAAAACCATCTAAACATGTTTAGCACAGATACTTTATTAAAAAAATACTTTTGATCTGTTTGGTTTAATTTGTGATCTGCGGAGGCAGGCAAAACCTTTGGATATGAAGGGAAAACTATAGGATAACGTCAATTCTTGGGCATTATAAGGAGGATTGTTAATATAACTTACTTTTTTTCATACCAACTCTTTGAAATCTAGTGTGAACTTTATACCTATTCCACATCTCAACGTGAATTAGCTCAACAGCCACATGGAGCTAGTGGTTACCATACTGGACATTATAGGTCTTCACCAACATGGGTTAGTTGAGGTCTTTATTGCAGCCTGAAAAGAGAACCAGGAACTGGGAGATCCATTATTTGTGAAGATGTAGACCAGCACAGCCTTATCTTCCCTTAGAGACTGAAATCAGCTTGTAAAGACCATTAATTATAGTTTACCATGGGCCAGGCCATGTGCTAAGAACTTTACAAGTAGTGTCTCATCCACTCCACAGAACAATCTGGAGCTTCTTTTATTGCCTCTGAGGCATAGGAAGTTTGTAAGCTGTCCAAGGTCAGAGATTTGCTAAGTATCAGTGCCAGGATTCAAAATCAGTTTTGTCTAAGTGTGTAGCCCAAGCTCTTACCCGCTGTACCGTATCTCTCTTCTCTTGGCCCTGTGGATATCAGGGCTTGGATGGCTGCCCTCTCCCTCCCTTATCAGCCACTCTCTCCCAGCCAGGCCTGCTCCAGCTTACTCACCCTTCTTGTCAACTCAGCATGGGCATCTCAGCATGCTTCACAGTTCACTCACACAGATGGTGAGGAGCCTCTGAGGCATGGGGTCCTTGGAAAAGCAGGTCTGTACATACATGTGGAGCACTTCCCTTTTGTGGAAAAGCCGATGTCCTGGGCTTCTGGAAGGCTTGTAGCTAATGAACACTGGAATGTGGAGCTAGAAAGTACACCCAGAGCTGATTGTTCGGCTAATGGAGACTAGCACGAGTTTCAGGAGCTTGTCTGCAGTCTCTGGGGAGACAGAGCCTCGTGTGTTAAACAGCTGGTTTAGCACATTGTCTGCCCTGTGTGTGGGTGCAGTGGAAAGCTCTTATGAAGAATCCTTAGGGACCAGAAGATTTTTCCTGGTGCAAACACTCCTAACTGATCTGGTTTTCTCCTGGGATGAAGAGAAGTGTTGGAGGGAGGTGCCTTGAGAATGCAGAGAGGTATGGGTGAGCTCTTGGACCTTTCAAAGTCCTGTGGGTATTCACTATGACAGAAGTTTCAGCTGTATTCCGCTGAAACCTGTCAGCTAGCTCATTACAGACCTGGGGAATGAAAAGCTTCTGACAACGCTGTGCATCGTAACATGGTGTATCAAAATGACTAGGTGCTGGGTGTACTTGGGTGAGTCATTTAAACTTGGAGTCTCAGTTTTCCTGTCTTTCAAGCTGAGGTCCTACTTTATAGAATCATAGAGCATGTGAAAGTGACAAGCACATTTCTGGTTCGTAGAAGATGCTTAGCATGTTCTTCCCTGTAAAGTCACAAATGGAAGCTGGAGTCATGAAGAGAAGGCTGCAATTGATATGGGTTGAGAAAACAGAAAACATTTCATGGAAGAGAGAGCATAGGGGCTAGACTCTGACTGATGAGGAGCTAGAGAAATAGGGTTTAGGAGTTACTGGCTCATGTCTTTGGGGAGTAGGGGTTTGGTTGTCCTGTTGCAAGTGCACTCCGGGGTTCAGCTTTCATTTACTCATGATTGTAGGGATCCATTGGTCTCACTGTGATTGGTTCTATCTGGGGAGAAATAGGGGCAGAAATAAGAAAGACAGACAAGAAGACAAACCTGGGCTAGGTGGCCTCTGGTCTGCCTGATGGGCAAGACTAACAGCAATGCACAACAAAATGATCTTTTATTTATACTTTTGCAAAGTTGGTAACATGTAACACAAGTTTGCCAGCAACTAATAGCTGACCTTAACCAGACAGGATGTTTATCCCAGGACTGAGGTAGCTTGTTTGCTTCGGGCACTGAGGCCTAGTCCCACCTACACACATTTGATTAATTTCCTAGCCTCCTGCACCTCCCAACATGTTATCTTCCTGGACAATGAACTTTTTTTTTACTCTTTTGAATCTGAATTTGATGTCAGACCCCTTGCTCCCATAGCTCTTCGTCTGGCTCATGTTGAATTTTATTGAATGTGTGTGGACTGGATTGAATGGTACCTCCCCCAACCATTCATGTCCATGTGGAATTTCAGAATATGGCCCTATTTTTTTTCTCTGAATGCCTTCAGGGCAGGTTTGGCTGGCATGAGTTGTGGAGATGAACCACAGCAACCTGAGCCTGACTGCTTTGTTGAAGCAGCCACTTAAAGAACTGAGCTAAGGGGCAGGCCCCTTATGGCCCTCTTTGGAAAAAAGGTTTTATGGAAGTAATTTGTAATGAAGGATGTGGGATCCTCCTGGATTGAAGTAGACCCAGATCTAATGATCCGTATCTTCATAAAAGGGTCATGTGAAGACACAGAAAGCAGAGGTTAATGTGGAGACACACAGGAATGGGGTCATAGGAGGACAGAGCAGAGATCAGAGGGGCACCACTACATGGAATACTCAGCATCACTGGCTGGGGAAAAGCACAGCAAAGGTTCTTCAGAAAGAGAGAATATAGCCCTGTACAAATCTTGACTTTGGACCTTTATGACTCCAGAAGAGCGAGAGAATACATTTATGCTATTTTAGACCATCTAGTTTGTGGCTTTTTGCTATGGCAGCCCTAGAAAACTAACTCAGTAGTAATATTTAACTCTTTCTCCATTAGACTGAGTCTTTTTGTCCTGCACATAGTTGTGTCTTTGGTGTTTGTGTACTTTATAGCCCAGAGTAGATCATTTCTATGGTTAAATAAATGCATGAATATCATTAGGCCACTTAAGGCATGAACACCAAGATTAACCATCACAACCAGTTTGGGAGAAAGGATTCTCATTTTTATATCTGCATATTCACAGTACTTTATGCATCAGTTGTGCAATATTCTACCTTTTAGCAGTGTGATCTGTGTTTAATATTTAGTTTTCTTTCTGTGATTTCAGTTCCTTAAGGGGACATTTGAGTTCTGCTACATGGCCTTGGGTTGGTGGGGTCACTCCATTGTCCAAACTTCTATTGCTTCAACTTTAGAAGAGATCATTATGGATATCTTCATATTTTCACTTTCAAAACAGAGAAAGTAATATTTTATTCTCAGGATTCCTCTGAGTATTAAATGGGGAAATCAGCTCAAGGGTCTGTAGGTGCTTGTGAAATGGTAGATGAGGTTATGACAGATTGAGCCAAATACATGTTCCTTCTAAGATTTAGATGTGGTTGGGTTTATCTGGAAACCTGAGAGGCAGGCTCACATGTGTTCTCTGTGCAGTCAGAAATGCTATCTAGAGAATAACTCTTTTTAAAGCTAGGCCTGGGCATTACTGCACCAAAATATTGGACTTCCTAAGTAAGAATGTGTTTATCTACTTTCACCCATGTGGTCCAGCATTCAGAGACTTCCCTGGGTCCAACACTCTAAAGATTCATACTCAAATTCTGGTTACATAGAAAGCTGCAAATATGTGCAAACACAACATTACTATATCTATCACAGTTATACTTCCAAATTCAGTGATGGGATGGGACCTTCCTTCCACTTCTGCACAAAGGAAGTTTGACTTTAGCACATGGAGGATTGAAAACAAACTGACTGCTTTAGAACTTCAGAACTCTGGTGTATTAGCTGCACTATGAAGGTTTATAGGATGTGTTTCAATGTGTCGCCTAGTGACAGTGTTGGGACATCTTACACAGCTTTGAAGGGAGGAGTCATCATGAAGGCATTTGGGGTCAGTAAGGGAAGACCAAGGTTTATTATTATGGGAACAGACCAAATTAGGCGGTGAACGGATGTTTGATACCCCTTAGGGCACTCCAGGGAACCTCGAGGTGAAATAGGGGAAGGGCAGTCCAGGGTCCTGGGAGTGTCAAATGGAGTCATATTTCCAAGATATTATTTTAGTGAGAGACTATATTTGTTAAGCTGAATAGGCCTAGGAATGCACAGTCTACACTGATAATAAGGATGTAGACCATCCCATTGACCCTGTTTATTTTCAGGAATGAGAGGTATGACAGAAGGAACCGACAAAGAGGAAAGTTGGCATCAGTGGTTGGAAATCAGAAACCCAGGACTGGGTCTGGAGACCAGCAGTCTTTTGTGGGCCAGTCTATATAAGAAAGTACTATTTTCCTCATTTCTAAGTTGAATTCAGAAGTGTCTCTCTTTGAAAAGTTACACAAGTAATTTTACTAGGAAGCATGTTTCATTCAGTTTGTCAGTATTCATTCTGAGTCATGGTACCCCCACATTTTTTTTTGTTTGTTTGTTTGTTCAGTTTGGGTGCCAAGGACTGAACCCAGGGCTTTCAGTTTGCTAGGCAAGCATTCTACCACTGAGCCAAATCCTTAGCCCCTGAGTCATGGTATAGACAAACTCCAAGTTGTGCTTGCAAACCTTCTTACTGTGGAAACACAGCAACTGGCCATTTGACCTGTCTGGGGCTTTTTATTTTATGATTAAACTGCATTTATTCTAATTGACACATAATGATGGTCCATATTTATAGGGCACAATGTGATAATTCAATATATCTATATATAATGATCAAATCAGAATAATTTTCCTTTCCTTAAACATTTATCATTTATTTTACTAGGAATCTTGAAGCTCCTCTTTTCTAGTTCCTTATAAAATATACAATAAATTCTTGTTAATTATAGTCATCCTATTGTACTATAGAGCATTGAATGTATCCATTCTGTCTTACTGTATTTTGGTACCTATCATCCAACTTTCTTTTAATCTCCCTCCACTCTGTATTTCCTCTTTCAACCAACTGTTTTAGTCTCTACTTCTATAAAATCAATTGTTCAAACCTATACTTGAGTAACAGTAGGAGATATTTATCCTTCTGTGCCTGGATTATCTCATTAAACATAATGTCATCATCCAGTTCCATCCAAGTTGCTGCAGATCATGGGATTTCATTCTTTCTTATGGCCAAAAAATATTCCAAAATTTGTAATATCCCACAATTTATATATCCCACACTTTCTTTTTCTTTTTCTTAGTCTTTTTTTTTGTTGTTGTTGTTGCTGTTGTTGTTTGTTTTGAGACAAGGTCTCACTATGCCATTCAAGCTGGCCTTGAGCTCACTTTGTAGCCCAGGTTGGTCTCAAACTTGCAATGATCCTCCTGCTGCAGCTCCCAAGTACTGGGATTACAGACATGTACCACCACATCCTGTATCCCACACCTTCTTTACTCACTCAGCCATCCACAGACATGTATTTCAGCAAACATGGATAATGCTGCAATAAACATGGGAGTGTGAATATTACCTTGATATTTCATCTTCTTGGGGAGAATACTGGGAATTGAACTCAGGACCTTATGCTTGCCAGCCAGATGCTGTGCCACTGAGCTAAATCTCTGATCCTTTTCTTCATATTTGGATTGCATTTTCCTTTTGCTATATATTCAGCAGAGGTAGTTCTGTTTTTGGATTTTTCTGGGAAAACCATATTGTTCTCCATAAGGACTATACCAATATTTGTTTCAGAAGAGCATTAGTAGGTAAGAGACAGAAGGAGAACTTCAGGCATCTCAAAGGATGATAACTGTGAATATCCCTTTGGTGCTGAGCTAAATCCTCAGCCCTGTGGGTGTCCTTTTGGCTTGTTACCATCCAAGGAAGTCCATTATTCACAGAGAACAGGAGGAGAGCCCTGGAAAGACTGATTGCCAGTGGATCTATGGGTATGCAGATGACATCTCTCATCCACCCTTCACCTTGGCTATCTGAATCAATATTCCCTGGTCCTGTGGTCAGATGGAATGTTATGGAATTCGGGCAGCTCTCCCCTTCTCTACCGAGTTGAGGTGGGCAGATGAGAAGTGGTTTCAACTTCTTGTGTCTAGAGGCAGTATTTAGCAAATGATATGATTTTATTATGAGTCAGGATTGGATTGAAAAGGTTCTTGTTTCAAACAGAAAGAAACTTTCTCAAACCAATACCACCATTTTGGCTATATGAATCAATTTTAAACCCATTTATTGTGAATAATCCTATACAAAAATGCCAGAAGTCTCTTAAACCATAGAGATTTTGTACTTAATTTCTTCTGGCAAGCGTACCAGGAAGTCTAATTGTTTCAAAACCCTTCAGAGTTGTCATACATGTGTATGTGCCTATGAATGTTGTTATGGTTTGGGTCTAATTGTCCCCCCAAAGCCTCATGCAGTCATGGGTTATGGGCCAGCTTCTGGAATTTAATTCATGATCCAAGGCTGGGATTAATATGTATTCATTATGGGTCTGAGTACTGCTGGGATTATGGGTGTGAGTGCTGCACCCAGCCTGGGGCAGATAGTCTGAAGGCAATATAAGAAGGAATGCCGACTTGCTGGCAGTAGCCATTGTTGCTGCCATTTCTTCACTTTGCTCTCTGCTCTTTGCTGCTGCCATGAATGCATGCTCTCTGCCTTGTGCCACTCTGCCTTGGAGCCAGCCAAGTATGGACTGAAACCTCCATTAACTGTGAGCTAAA
>NDGM011070902.1:0-14598 GCA_002564305.1 Octomys mimax
CCTACTAATTGGTTTTGAAACTGTCTCATTGCTATTTGTTTCTCAATAAAATTACTTTAAAAATACTAGCAAGAGCCAAAATAGCTTGGTCCTTATTTACACTTTTGCTTTCTCACACCAGAGAAAATACAATATCCAGGAAACACCATCATTCTAGAAGTTCTTGAGGTAAGGAGATTCCCATAAGATAGAAATTCCTTTGCAACGCAAACCCATCCTCTTTCAGTGGTCCCAAGATTTACGCTTCTCACTGAGGAAGATCTGCTTGCTGGTTCAGATCTCTAATCATCAGGCAACTACGTAGTTCATAAGTAATTTTTAAAAAGAATAACTCATCTGGGGTTTCCATGTAAATACTAGCAACAAGGATAATTCATAGTGATTCAAAAACTCTCAGGGTGGTTTTAAACTATTCACCATCCTGAAAAACAAAAAGGGAAAACAATTAGACAACTTACTTGTTTGGGTGTTTTGTTTTGTTTTGTTGTGTTGTGTTGTGTTTTGTTTTTGTTGGGGGTGGACTTGGTAGCCCCTGACACAAGTTAGCAGCATATTTGTTAAAGTTCTCACTGATGATATGCTAGCAAAACATAATCATAGAAGGTAATTCTCTCCAAAATGCATTAATGGAGATATCTGAAAGTTATGGGGAAAATACTTCTGAAGAGAGCAGGGTTGGCTAGGAACTGAAAATTTGCATTGATGTGCTGCAAAGATATTGAGGGACAGAGAGCTGCTAAAAAGCCCCTCATGGCTGAGAGTGGAAGCCAAAAAAGCTCTCCAGTAGGTTACAAGAAGGCTTTTATTTCTGACAGGGGAAAGGAAGAGATGTTTGAAAAGCTAATTGCAGTGTTTCAGGGCTCCAGAGATATGTGGGTGCTGAGTCAAGGCAGGTCCACTCTGTGAAGTTCAAGGACCTACTAACAGGAACCTGGAGTTCCAGAACAAGGGCAGGAACATGGAGAGAAAATCTTTTGAAAATGTCTACTCTGTGATCAGCCCTGAACTTTGGGCTTGTAGGACTGTATCCTCGGTACAAGCTCACATTTCCACTGTGCTGGAAAATGCTGAATAAACACCTACTCAATGAGACCATAGGCAGTAAGGGCGCCCTGAGGAGCTGCCTCCTCTTCCACTCTTCAGATTGCCAGGACAATGGCTCAGATTAATTTCTAAGCCCATTTTTAGAGACATTCTGGGCCTGACTAGTAAGCAAGGGCTCTGGCACAGAGGTTGGGGAAGAAGTCATTCATTTCAACAGTTGCAGTTAATCAATCAATGCATACAAAGGCTGAAAGAACCAGAGGAACGCTACTGAAGCTAGACTTCGAGTTGCTTGACTGTGAGGCTGGAATATCAGACCAGATATGCATGAGTTTATTGATTTGCAGGTACTTTGCCAGGATTCAGGACCCAAAAAGTGGGCATGTTTTGATGCTGGAGTAAGTTATACAAGGCTGGGGAAAAACTGATGTCTGTCTGGCAGTGAAGTGAAAACGCCTCATTTTCCTTGTCAGAAGGCAAAGGGAGAGAATAAAGACGCCAAGGAAAGTGGTCATTCTTGGATAGACATACTAAGGAAAGCTGAAAGATGCAAAGGTTATACTCTGTGAGAGAAATGCAGGACAGCGCAGCCACCCAAATCAGCAGGGACACATAGGTCAGTGAGCAAAACTAAGAGGTTCGTATTAGCCAGATAGTGCAAGATCTAGGATGGTAGGCCATAAATCTGGGTCCATTATCATTTATGGAGATCGTAGACTCTCTGAAATAATCAAAGCCAAGTAGTAAAGACTTGATTCTCAGAAAGCAGGAAGTCATAATTACCACAAGAGCTCATAAGGTTAGAGCTATCACCAAGAAAGTTAACCTGTGTTGTTTTGTGGCACTAATAACATAATAGGCAGGCAGGAACAAGTTGCTTAGCATGTATAATAAAAAAGAACTGGAGAGGAGAAAGAGAAGGAAGGGCTGGAGGAGAAAGAAGAACAAGAAGAGGAGAATGGAGAGAGAACAAGAGAATGTGAAGGTGATCGTGCAACAAGAAATCACCATCCCTGATTCACTTAATAGACATGAGCCAAGATAAAAGCCATGTCAGCTGCTTAGGAGGATGGATGCTAGGACATCATGATAAGCCCATTTTATGGCAATTTCCCTGCCCTTACACAAAAGGACCTACTTAGAGAGTGACTATATTGAGGAACAATTATTTGGAGGACTAATGGATTCAGGGTCTAAACATACTTTGATCCTGGAGATGCAAAGCACCATTAGGTCCAGGATTAGAGCAAGAGATGATAGGGAAAGGGATTTAATGACCAATGAGTGGGCCTGGCTAGGAAGATGCAGGCCAAGGATACAATATGAAAATTCCTACATGGCAAGTGACCAATGGCTCGCTGGCTGTTAAGGATCACCGAAAGGAAAAAGAGTAAAAGATCAGGAACAACAAAGTGGAAAACAGATGTGTGAGTTGACATATCTGAGTACCAAGTCTGAAGAATACTGTGACACATGTTAATATCAGTTAGAAAGCATCCAAGAGGCACTCTTGACCAAAAATAGCAGAAGGTATCTTATCGTTGATCTCGTTCTAGAAGTAGAAATATTGCACTCCTCTTGTATATCGCTGTGGTTTAGGAGTAACCCCAGTGCCTTGCCACGCATAGACAAAGTGGAGTCGATGATCCTGTCTGCCTTGCTTCCCTCCCTTCTCGTCATTTAAGGCTAGCTTTGAATTGTGGTCTAAAATCTGGCCCACCCTTGTCTGGATCCCTCCAGCAGCTATTTTCCCTGAAAAATGGCTACATAGCTAATCCTATTTTAGTGTCCACTCTCCCAGGATCCAATCCAATAGTTACTCTTGTCTTTCTCATTCACTTAATATTAATTTAAAAATATCTTCAATCTCCCCTCCTATTAAATGCTTTCATTCATGATGCATTTCCTTTTTTTCTGGTCTCTCTACAATTCTAACAAAACAACTCAGTTTTGCCAAGTATGGTTCATCTCACTCCCAGCATTCTCAGAAAAAAATAGAGAACTCCAATAAGAAGTCCACACCATAAATGGGCATTGTTTTAATTTCTCCAAAGAGAAAGCCATACAACTTTAATATGATTTCTACTAATTCATAAAATCTTCAAATATTCTTCTCAGTGAAGATAACGGTATCATACACATTATATCATAAGTTTTTGATCTTTCTATTTAAAAATAAATCACTTATCTAGGAAAAGAAAAAAGTGTTTCTCAGTACTAATTTCCAGCCAGTCTCTGTCTCTCGGTCTTTGTCTCTGTCTCTTTGTCTCTTTCAAAACATGATACAGAGTAAAGTAGATGAGGAAGAGACCTAAAGAAAAGTCAGTTTATGTGTTTAATTCAGGTTTTCAAATATTTCTATTATTTCTTAATTTTCAAGTTATTATTAGAGAACAAAAAAGCATTATTTGAATGCACTCACAAGTACAAAGGGAGATAATGCCAGTGAAGCTGCAGAACCCACTGTTGTCACCTGTTCTTTTCAAAATTAACTACTAGAAGAAATTTTTTCTTTTCAAAATTAGGCTGCAGTCATCAAGTAAAATAGGTACTTGGTGTGGTAGAGGGGGAGCTTTTTCCAGAATGGTACTTAAAACATTTCATGCTGAAAAAGACGGCCAAATAGAAACTCAGCTCACTCAGTTTCTCCACAGAATATACCAGCTTGACTCCCTCTGTGCCAACAGTGTGCTTATCTTATGAACAATTAATTATTGATAACAGATGTTAACTATGAATCTGAAAGATTGTTCAGCATTTAATTTATTCAGAGGAAGTTTATTTCCTAGTACCTAAATACTCTACAGTGTTCTTTATGTAACAGAAAAAAATTATTCAAGAGAATATATATATATATATATATATATATATATATATATATATGGTGGGCCAATATTGGAGAGGCTCTGGTCCAACAAATATCTTGGGAATTAACTGTTAGTAGTTTTATATGACCACAGTTATTATTTGTAGAGGCAAATTTAATCTATAGTCTACCAAGAAGATCTAAGAATAATTTTATTATAGTGAACTCTTCTGTTGTTTCTAATATATATATATATATATATATATATATATATATTCAATTTGCTTTCTTAGAATGGTAGAATGAAGGCAGATATGCTGGTACATGCTGGTAATTCCAGCACTTAAGAGGCTGAAGGAGGGAGATGGTTGCAAGTTAGAGACCAGCCTGGCTACAAAGTGAGCTCAAAGTCAGCCTGAATTGCATAATGAGAACCTGTCTCAAAAAGACAAAAAAGAAAGAAAGAAAAATAATGCTATTATGTTGTGTCTGGGAACTTAAGTAGAGAACCCAAACACATTAAGTAAAATTCTTTTTCAGTACATATTTACCTGTGACTTTGATAAAACAACAGATATAAAACTCCACATTTCTCAAGATTATGTGGGAAATACATGGTCAGTCAATCTACCGAAGGGCTTTCCCACAGGTCCACCATGTCCTGGCAGGCTCATGCGGGCCACACTTGTTTCTGCAGGCTTCTGCTGACCCTAAAAACCGTAAGTCAGTCTCTGTTCTTTCCTGTTGAATGCCCCTTTTTGCAATTACCAAAAATGCTTTGCACCTTGCATTGTAATGATTTGTTTATGTTCTTCTTCCCCACTGCAAAGTAAAGCTCATGACCTACTTATCTCTGAATTTTTAATGCTTCATCAAGAGTCTGGTCAGAGTAGATAAGTAAACACCCCCCAAAACCTGAATAAATAAATTTATTCATGTTTTCACTTTTTTGCAGAAATGCAAACTAAGCAAATCAAGATATGCCATTCAGTATTGTAAGAAGGTTAACACTGGATATAAAAATAAAATGAGAAGAAAGTCCTTTGTTAGTTAAATATTGAACATGGGTGTCCTGGGCTCTTAGGAGTGCCAGGCACTGTTCTAGGAACTGTAGTCATAGACCCACAGTCCTCTGATCACAAAGAAGTTTTTAGTTGATCATTAACTGCATTGGTTTTATTTCAAATTATGATGGTCCAGACTTGCGGGCCAACTACTTATATTTCAGCCAGGAGAGAAAATAAACCTACCAGCTTTATTTAAACATGACTGATGAATCATTCCTGAGAAAAATTAAGGCATTTAGCATCACGTCTCTGAAAGGCCACTTTTGTGTTTCTAAGACTCTTGCTAATTGAAGGAGACATTATAATTATGGCCAGAACAAACTTATGTTTGCATAAGTTTTATCTCATGAACAACAGCAACTGGGCAAACTTGTATTATCTTTGGAAACAGATTTGTGTGCATATGTTGTTAGCTGTTCCTTAGGATGCTGGTCTTACAGTGATGAAAAGCAAGCTAAGGATGTCACTGTTATGTGGTGTCAATCCCATCCCTGCAGTAGCTGGGTGTGGAGCACTGTGGATCACTGTAGCCCAGTGACCTCCACTGGGCACATTGAATTCCTTCTGGTAATGTCCCTTTCCACTGGGCTGCCATTAGCTAGTCCAGGCCACCAGCTCTTCACCCTGTCCTTTTCTGCTAGTAAATCTCAATTAACCCTATCATTTCCTGACCATATCATACTAATCCTCACCTTGGCATCCCCTTGGAAAGTCGTCTTGGCAACCCCTCTGCTGCCCTGGCACACCTGGGCTGTGGATGAGAACATGGGCCCCCCACTGTCTCAGCTGCCATTCTGCTAATGCCATAAACAAATATATTTTAATTTTGCAAATCTCTAATGTGAAAATGTTACCAACTATATCTAGAAGGAAAAGAAAGTTTCTTGAAGAATTATGACCACAGCTCTTCTTTTTCTATGTTAAGTTCTCTGAAAAATCTTGCCATTGAAAATATATTCAAAGAAAAACATTTGACAATTTAATAAAAGTTTCATAGGGAATATTATCTAAAGTATCCCATATACTATGCTAGAAATCCTGCCCTAATAGATAACAAATAACATTAACAAATCTATAAATAGTTTTCAAAAATAAATTGAAAAACATAGAAAGCATTTGCTTTATTCCCGAGAGTACAAAATTATTTTTAGGAATTCTACAAATATTTTAATTGAGTACCATGCAAATATAATTAACTTGAGATGGAGTATATATACATTTCTCCCCTTACTTTCTATTTTTCTGGGTCTATTTGACATAACTGCAGAAGAAAGGCTATAAAAGTAGTTGATTCTGGGATTGTCAGAAGTCAGGAAGAAAATTCTAATTTATTGTTGATTTATTTTATTTTATTATGTCTTGATGAAGTATAGTGTTCTTTGATATTTGCTTTAGGGCACACAATTAGCAGTATAACTAAAAACTACCTTGGTTTGTAGCTTTTTAGCCACATACATGTTTTAGATTGTTAACATGGACTCCATCCTAGAATTTGTTCCAAACTTTGTTGAGAGTTTTCCAATAGGATAAACCCACTTTTTATTTCGGAATCGATCCAGTTCATGGATCGCTTGGTCCCTGTCAAAGCCTGTTTCTAATCTCCATGAATAGATCAATAACTAATAGTAATTAACTTAAATAGATGTGATGAACTTCATTCATTCATTCATTCATTCATTCATTTTTTTTTATGGTACCAGGGAATGAACTCAGGACCTTGTACTTGCAAGGCAAGCACTTATTACACTGAGCTATCTTCATTCTTGCTAATTAATTTTAGAGTACTGTGAAACTGAATTTGCTAGAGGTAAATTTGTAGGTTGGTAAAGAAGCACCTTAACACAAGTCCATAAATTTGTATATTGTGATGCCTAATGCCCTTTCGATGATTTTATGGCCATACTTAATAAAATGATATTGCTACTTTCTGTCTTTGTATTTAGAATTATTTTTCATTTCCAATTCTGTTAGGTAAGTTCCACAGGATAAAAAATAAAAATTGCATTTTTGGAGAAAAAAAAGTGAAAAAAAAACAGGTGCATATGGCATCTGTGAAGATAGGTACCATATAATTTCACAATTTTTATTTATAAAGTAATTGGCTGAAAACTGAAAGAAGTATTCCTACCATGTTATGGGGAATAAAATCCCACAAAAATTCTGAGAAATTTTTTTTAAAGTCCTGTTTGTTGCCCTAAGGTAAGTTTTTGTGTAGTATGTAACTGGTATCAGTGTTTATAAAAATAATTCTGTGTATCACTAAGTAATTTGAGTCATAGTGATTGGCTTCCTCCAGAGAGCAGGAGTTGGTTGCAGCCAACATCTGAGGGCTGGTGTTCTACCAACACAACTCCATTCCTGCCCTCCAGCTGTTCTTCTTTTTGTTCTGTGGACAACTGAATGTGCATCCTCATACATTTTTTTCTTGTTGGTATTATATATTTTTTCTTATTTAGCTACAATCCAACATATATTAACCTGGCCAAAATCTCTCTCTCTCTCTCTCTCTCTCTCTCTCTCTCTCTCTCTCTCTCTCTCTCCCTCTAGCATTTTTTTCAAGTTCAACTCATACTTCTCACTTGTGTTCTTTCCTTAGCCTCCCAGCTGGAATTTATTCCACTCCTCTGTCACAACTGCTCTACTCTAACATCTGTAACATGCTTCAGACAGCTAATCTGATTATACGTATTCTTCCTGAGAGGCAATCTTGTAGAAACCACACCAAAGCAAAACAAAACAAAACAAAAGCTACGCTATTGCTTAGTCTTTTCCAGATGCTCCATAGCTGCTGGTTATACGACTTGCAATGGGAATATTCACTCTAAGGAAGAAGTTAAGCCTATTGCAATCTCGTGAACTCTGCTGGATCACTCTAAACCACTAAGTGTTTCTCTAAGAGATGGCTCACTCTCCCTAGGTCCCACCAAAAGAGTCCTGTTGAGAGAATGAATATATACGTTTCTATTATTTATGTTTTATACACGTGCATCATGCACAATTCACAATACACTTGTGACTTGAGAAGCTTCATGCAGATGCTTGCTTACGTAACAGAATACTGAGCGATACTTCCAAAGAATTGGCTGGTGCAATCCAAAAACACAGACATAGAGGTTGTAGCCACCTTACTTTCTAAAAGAAGCTGTAAAGAACCGGAGCCCAGCATCTCCTGCTGGATTTCCTCAAAGTTAAGAGAACTCACTTTGCTAGAGCCAACAGTTATTTCCATTACTCCCTTCCTACCTGTTTTATGGTCTGTAAAAAGGCAGTAGAAAGAATAATAATCCTGAGTTGGAGGCTTAGAGGTTTGTTCCTTTCTCATGTTTTGAAGGCCTCCTCAAGTTAGGAGGATACCCCCAAAGAAATCATTTTAGAGGTTGGGAGAAGCATCAAGGGAAAAGAACAAAAAAAAATCACATTTTTTGGGAAGCAGTGCAGCTGTTTGCACTCACGTCAACTGCCATGGAAGGGAAGACGCTTACACTCTAGACCATGCAAATGAGAATCAGCTCATTTTCTGTCACTGTAATGACACACTTGGGGCTAGGTAACTTTTTAAAATTTAGAAGCTGAAAATCCAAATGCTCTAGTAAGTGGACACTCAGCTGTGTCATCTGACAGATGGCATGATAATGAAATTTTAATACAGGAAAGATAATATGCTGAGGGGGAAAAAAAAGCCAGAAAAGAGTTGTCATTTATAATAACTAACTCTCATGAGAACTGACAAAAATTTTCACAGAAAAGTTCCTTCTGAGGGTATCCTCAATATCATAAACACACCTAGGCACCACTTTTTAGACACTCAGCCGCCTCTTAAGAGCACCATATTAGAGCCCAAGCTTCTAAGCCATGAACTCCTGGGGACACACGCAAGACAGCTCCAAACCATATTCATGAGAGGACATAGGAAACATGGACAGGGTTGAGTCATGGAGCTTCCACGTACACCGAGAGGCTTACCTGTCAGGCAAAGGGAATTTAAAAGAAACAGAATAGGAGTTGATGAAGTTGGGATCATGGTTTTTGAGATCCCATTCTAAGCACAAAGCAAGGGTAATCATACTTGGACCAGAAGTGGAAGAAATGAAAAAGAGACAGACAGCTGAGTACAGATAAACAAAAAACCACGTGACTAAAGGAAAATTGGGGAGTATTTATCTTGGTTTTTGAATTCAATATTTCATTTTCTTCCCTCAGATACTCAAGTTTTGTGACTGACAATGTCAGTGGCCCATTGTTAGCCTGGAAACAACACAATTTAGTACCTTCACTTTCAAGAAAAATATGTCAAATATTCAACTTTAAATAACCAAGAAAAAAAAAATCATTATTCTACAAAAAGCAACCAATTCCACCTATCAAATGACTCACTTTCTTGTCAATATAATGTCTTACTTCAGTTTGTATTAGAAGAAAATAACACTTGCTGCCCATCTTTGCACATGAATTTTGATAATATGTATTCTAGCATTAAGATTTAATAAAATTATTTAGTTTTCTACTATATTAAAAAATAGCAAAGCTGGCTTATTTTTTTGTGAGAACATGATAGTGAATGACATGAGTCTGGTATCACCGCTTGTGTCCATACTATAGTGCTAGCAGTTCACCCACCAGTAATGTTGCACAATGAGTGCATTATCCACACATTTTATAAAGGAAAAAAAGTTGTTATGAAAAATGATTTTCACTTCTTTAAGTGTCTCTGCAATCTCCAAGATTTAAGGTCGACTTATTGATAAGTGATGTTTAGACATAAGTCATTTTCCCTCCAGATAAAAATGGTCTCAGACACACCCATAGAGAAGACGTGTTTTCAGAAAGACTTTGTTCAAACCACAAAAAAGTGACATTTACTGTTAGTTACAGTAGAGGAAGTTAGGTGTTTAAAAGCATTGAAATGATAAGCCAAAACATCCTTGAAAGTCGATGCTGTAGAATATAAAACAATATTATAAATTATCTCTTTAACTAAAGAAATGCATGCATTACTTACACGATGACATAAGAAATCAAGAAGAATATGAGAACTATAATAAACATGAACAATAACCACTAGTTGCAGTATGATCAAATATTACATGTCCTAGAATTAATTTATCATGTAAACCCATGCAGAACATTGTACTGTTATGGCTTGTATCTACATTTATCCCCAAAGCCTCATACAGTCATAGTTGGGGTTTTTTCAGAGGTGGATGGTTCTGGAGTGTGTGGCACTGGGACGGATACACCATGTCATGCTAGGCTGAAGGGCCCTAGGAAGAAGAGTGTGTGGGCTGCCTGCCCTAAGAGGCCTCAGCAAGACATAAGAGGCAGTAAGAGCTGTGGTCATCACCTGCTTTTGCTTTTGCAACCATCTGTCCACCATCAAGTGTTACAATGATCCTCTGCCACTGCACACTGCCTGGGCACCAGCTGACCACGGACTGAAATTTCCGAAAGCTCTGAGCTAAACCTTCCCCCTTTCCTTTTGGGCACTGGGTGTTCCCTCTTAGCTGTGAAAGCAAAGTAGCTAAAGGCATGTATAATGTATTGCTTATGAGAATGCCAATGGCAGGAACAAAAATCCAACATCTAAAACTGCTTTCTCCCATAATTGTTAAATGTCCTTTTCTGATTTCTAGGTGTTCAAAATGTTTCTTCTGCTTTTGTTGCCTCTATTTCCCTCTCCTTTTAGTAAGACTTAATTTAAATGGAAGCCACTCTTCCCTCACTTGAGAGTTTACTTCCCATAGGAAATGGGAGTGTACACACAGTTGGTTGCCTAACGGTGTTGTTCTCAGGCACCGTAGATGATCTGAGCAACGCGCTCATTCCCGTTACGTTCACATTGTCAGTAAACTCAAAGTAAATCATATACAGCCCTTTAGCAGATGTCAAGGAAAAGATAAATCTATCGACTGCCTTTCATTATTCTCACAGTTTCACCAGCTGAAATCAATACGATTTTGTTTTGGTGGTCATGTTTAGTTATATTATTTCAATTCCCATTTAAAATAATCTCAAATTAAAATTTCCAAGTACAAATAGTTTGAGGGTTTTTTTGTACTTTAGAAGAGGGTCTAGAGGGTGTTCAGGGTCTCACTACTACATTGGACTCGTAGTGGTCCTCCTATTTACAGCCTCCCAAGAGCTGGGGTTACAGTTGCCCGCCACCAGGCCCTGTCTCAGTTGCCTTCCCAGGGTGCCTCGGGGGCGGGGTCAGCACGACAGTCCTGGGGGATCATACCTCCAGCCGCTGTGCCTGCATGCAGGCACGTTAGTCTGCTGAGCTATTTGGCCGGCCCTTCAAGTACAAATATTTTGAACAACTAATAGACAATGTGCAATATAACACCATCATTGAATTCGTATCATATTTTTCAGTGAAATTCTGTGCTGCTTCTAATTTATTTTACTATTTTTATTCTCCTTAAAAACATATATAGGGCCAGCCAGATAGCTCAGCAAATTAAAGTGCCTGCTTAGGCAGAGGCAGGGGCCAGAGGTTCAATCTACCCCACGGCACACTGAGAGGAGGATTGAGGCTGGGCGTGGTGGCGAGCACCTGTAATCACAGCACTTGGAACATTGAAAACAGGAGGATCACTATGAGTCCAATCTGTGTGATGAGACCCTGTAGTCCCTGTACTAAATATTTTATATATATATATATATATATATATATATATATATATCACTTATTAAAACTAAGCATAATCTTCATTAAGTACCAAGAACACTTGCTACATCACTGTCATCTCTAGTGAATACTATGCCTCCCTACTCATCTGCTATATAAATGCTAAGTGGTTATATATAAAAAACTACCATATGTTGACGTCTTCTTTAAAGAATACTCATACAAGGTAACAGTTGAAATTTTACCTGTTGGCTTAAAATATGACCTAGACCAAAATATTAACATGAATTCTTGCATTCTTCTCCTCTTCCAAAGCATAAAATTGAAAGTGACTCTTTTTTGTAACTTATGTCTAGAATGGAGAGCTGCCTGAAAACCCTTTCAGATTGGTGGGTGAAATCACACGTACCTACCTAATGTAAAACAGAATATCTGTGATGAGAGAGGAGCAGCAGGGCTGAAAGGTCGGAACATTCATATGTAGATAATGAGGAAAGATTTCTTGACCATGGCAGGATGTGAGTTGGGCCTAAAGATAGGGAAAACGTGGGGCAGTTAAAAAGTGTTTGAAAGGCACAGAAAATATGAAAGGTGCCCCAGCTGTTGAGCAAAGGCAGAAAACTGCTTTTAGAGAGGAATAAAGAGCCAAGCGCACACCAAGTGTGCAACAGTTCTGCACAACAGAGAGGCAGAGAGGGGCTGGGGAGATAGCTCAGTGGTCTAAGCACCTGCCTGGCAAGCACAAGGACCCAGGTTTGATCCCAGGTACTGCATGCTGCGCTGGCCCTGGAAGCCTGGGCTTGCTGTGCTGACCACTGAGACCACATGTGGTGGCACATGTCTATAAATCCAGCAATGGGAGGCTGAGACAGGAGGATCACTATAAGGCCAATCTGCATAGTAAGACCCTGTACCAAAGAAATAAAGATGAGAGAGAGAGAGAGAGAGAGAGAGAGAGTAAAGTAAAGAAACTAGAACAATATGAGACTTAAAAAACTAAAAATGCCTTTTGCATTAAACGAAGCATATGAAAAGAGAAGCACACCATGAAGCAGAACTGAGGCACTGAGGAGGAAATGCAGTCTTCATCAGGAAAATCAGTTCAGACTTGCGTGTTTCCTTTTGTCCATGTTCCTCTCAATGGTGCACCTGTATTTGGAATCCTCTGTCTTCTGGTCACACTTAAATAATTAAATTTGTATGCTGAATATTGAAAGAGAATTCCACTGCCAACAGGATGAGTGCAGGTTTGGACCTAAAGACCACCCAAATCCCAAGTCGGCTCAGTTTTGCACTGTGTACAACTCCTCGCCTTTCTCCCTCTCCTTGGCGGTGACATCTCATTGTTCCTGAGACAGTGTCTGCAAGATGCCCCTGCTCGGTAGTGTGCTGGACATGGAGTGCCATGGGATAGGTTAGTTTGGAGTAAAGAGAGTGTTTGAAATTGCACAATGTGCTTTTCAACCGAGTCTGTGTGTTTCAGTTGCCTGGGAGGCTGCAAACAGCATAAACCAGTGACATATAATTCACCAAAGAGCTCCAGCTCATTCCAAAAAATTCCAGTCTCATAAAGAAAGCCACACAGCACATGGCTAAATGTGCTTATAAACCACAGATGGATGAAGTAACTGTGCCGTAAGATTAAGAGGGAATCTAGCACTCTAGATATGATTCTTAGTCTGGGAGAAATAAATTCCAAACAGAGAACCTATTATTATTGAACAGGTCAGAGGGAAAGAGTTACACACTTTATGCCCTGTGGTGGACGTTTGTAAAAATCTTATGTGTGAAAAGAACTGAAGAATTCTTTATCAGGTAGCTCTAGACAGATTGGATGGTTGATTTCCACTGCAATAGCTTTTCTGAGTTGGAAAAACTGACAAAGGGGTTTTATAGTTCTCATCATTGATGTGTCTCCTTTTGCATCATAGTTATCATAGGTTGTTTCCAGTGAGTTATGCTTTCATTAAGGCTATTGAGTACTTTAGTTTTCCAGTGATACTATCTTGGGGACCTAACCAAAAATACAAATTATATTAAAATTATATCTAAGCTTGCTTTTTAAAATTAGGTCCTCACAGAGAAAGTACATCAATTATTTAAATTTACATTACACAGAATTGATTATAAAGTGGAACACAGTTTATTTAGAGTTGAACAATTGATTGGGTGAAAAAACTGATTAAGAAGTGTTAGAAAAATGTATACCATTGTGACATTTAAATAATTTGTTTGGTTATGCTAGCAAACCAAACTTTAAAAAACTAAACATGTTTAATTAAAATAAAAATTTTTACAGAGCTATATTTGAACAGATAATACAGCAGAAGCAATTATCTATAATTATGCAGCTCCAATCACAGAACAATAGAGGTTTCAATGTCACTAAGCACAATAAGGATAATTATGTTCTCCCTTATTCTGATGGGCATGTAATTAGCAGCTTATAAAAAGTTCTTCATGAGGATATAACAGCTACAGCTTCAATAAAGACCTATGATGTAAGCAGCTGGATTAATAGCACTGTAGTTAAAAGTGGCCTTTTTGTTATAGTTTTAAATCCCATACTAGCTCTTTTGTTCAACTGGTGCCTACTTTTGTCTTTCAAACACTAGCAAAAACTATGTTACTACCACATATGTAGCATGTCTAACAGTCTCATGATGTGCCTTAGAAACTGTGTCCTGATACACTGGCTGAAGTAACAGAATTATTTTGTACTCCTACTTCATCCCATAGGAATAAAAAGACATGTGTAATGCTAGGATATATTGTTGTATTAAATTTCTCAGTCACCATTTGTACACAGATTCTGATGCTATATTGTTAGTGTACATAAGTAAAATGTTCATATCATTATTACAAATAGACATAATATCTATTTTTTAATTAATTTTATTAAGAAACAAATAGCAATGAGACAGATTCAAAACTGATTAGTAGGACAGTTTCAATAAATAATAAATTGTATACTGTTGTCTTCATAGTGATTATTCATAGTACAATATGCAGACAAGATATCCTGTCCAAACACTATTAGTACAAATCTTTCT
>NDGM011070913.1:0-13027 GCA_002564305.1 Octomys mimax
CTGCATCTTGTACAGCAATTAACCACTGGGAGGAATGTATGCAATATGTTAATTATTGAAACTTTCCTATCAATTTGATTTGCAACTATCTCATTGCTATTTGTTTGTCAATAAAATTATGGTAAAAAAATTACACATACAATAAAAAAGTAAAGCCATATTAATATGCTGAGTTGTAAAAGGCTCAAGTCAACAATTTCTGATACTGCCATTCTTGCAGATAACGCACTATTATTATAGACTGCTGGACTATACTGGATTACTCTGCTGAATTAATGCACCTACAAAATATGAATGGCAATGGAATACCTATCTCTGACAAAAGTAAACAAAAAGGAGGATATAAATTGACCATTCTGTAATGAAAAAATGTATATATCTGTACATACAAAATAGCATAAATATACAGCTATTTTCTCTTAGTTCAATGAGAAGGTTTTGAACTAATAGGGTTTACACAAGATATCATGTCTGCATCTTGTACTAGGAATAACTACTACAAAGACAACAATATGCCATGTATTAATTATTGTAACTGTACTACTAACCTGTTTTGAAACTCTCATTGCTACTTCTTTCTCAATAAAATTATTAAAATAAATAATAATTAAATTTAAAAATCAAAAAAGACATAGATATGCTTACCTATATATCTATCTGTCTCTCTATCTATCATCTATCAATCTGTCTAAAATCATGCAAACATCAGAGAAGTCGAGAACACTTACTGAACCCCTCAGTGTCCCTCTCACTCCTGTAGCAATTTCACCACTGGAAACATGATCTCTCATTCCCCACCCTGAGGTGCTTTTCTGTTCATTTAATATTTTCAAGTCCTATCAAAAATTGTCATGAGATTCCTTATTTTTCTCTAAATTCTTAACTGGTAATGACCTTCAGTAATGTGTGCAGAATCATTGTATTCTGTGTGTATAAAATATTGAGAGGGGCATTCCCTGTGAAACTCTCCATTTCAGGGTAAACATGGAGGTGGAGGGTACTATTATCACCTGTAGAAGGATTGATGCCTGCAAAAAAATGAAAAGTTGTTTCATTATTGTAACAATGATCTCTGAAGTAAATTTTATAGCACTCCATTTCTGCGTGCAAGTCTTAGGTACCTAAGTAAAAAGAACAGATACGCAAAGCAGACAAGAGGGAAAAGGAGGTAGAGTTTGTATCTGCAGGTAATTGAGCTTCCAAATATTAAGTCACAAGTCTGGAGAAATGTATCTATACAGTCCTCATATGAAGCTTCTTCCATGATGGAGCAAAAATAGAGGCGAATGAGTGTCCTACTACAAAGAAGAGAGAAAACGTAAAGGCTAGGCTTACGGTGGTTTCTCCTTCCAAATGAGCTAGTCATGTTAAAACACTCATCCTCCCCTGGAGAAGTGGAAGAAAGAAGACTGGGAAAAGAAGATTGTGGATGAAGAATTCGTTCAAAGTGGAAAGAACTCTTAGAGAAGAAAAAGAAGTGCCCACTGTCCTCCAAACCCCAACCAAGCACTGATGGATCCTTTCTTGTAGACTCTATGAATCTGGAACATATGATTCCTTAGCTTACCTTCCGGTGATTCTGTTGTATTTTGCCATATGTATCTATAATACATTCTGTATAAAAGAAGATCTTTAAAAATAAACACGGAATATATTTCATGAGCAGCTTCCTATAGTATAGACAGCACAGTGGGGCTGAGGAAGTCACTGCGCTCCACCAATTTGAGTTTGGCTAACAACCCCAGGGCAAATCGCCCTTCCCTTTTTACAAGTAACTTAATCAAACTGGACTTCAGAACAAGCACACTTGTGGAAAACTCTTGACTCAGGATGACTCAGCAGTCTGATAATTATTCCTTTTACTGTTACCTATAGACCCAATAAGCGGCACCCAAATTGGATCCACCTCCTTAGAAATTTGAAAGTCTGTTGTATCGGTGAGTGCTTTTTGCTTTTCCCACATCCTGTCATCCTAGCACTGCTCTTCAGTTCATGCCCTTGTGTATCTGCTGGCACAGTCTTCCCTGAGCTTATTTCCCCCTTATCTTCAGTGAATGTTGCTGCTTTTGCTTTCACCATTGAATGTTCACTTGCTGTTCTTTCCTCCAAGTACGCAAAAGCTCGTGTTCTGTCAGTTGGATATATCCCAAGGTATCGCCCTTCAATATCATTTTCACCTCAAGGAAAAGAATATTTGCTTAAGTTCAAGCAATTAAAAAATGTGGTGGATTAACAACTGGTGCACAACTTGTAACACCCGGCTGAATTAAATCAATGTGGTGCTGGGTGTAGAAGGCCCAACTGAGAATTGTTGCCTGCAGCGTAAGAGACAGAACTGGAGAAGGAAAGCACACACACACACACACACACACACACACACACACACACAGTTAGTGAAGCTGCTGAAACTGTTGGAAGCTGGTAGGAAGGCTATAGGGACCTGTTGGGAGCAGTTGGTCCTTTTAACAGGCTTTCCTGATGAACTTGGCTGTTCTCATAGTGACAGAAGATCAGGGCATTGTTGCTGCTGAGAATGGCTATTTTGGGAGAGCTCTGGTCCTCACTTTGAGCACTGCTTCCTGGCTCCAGAGGGGAAGATGGTACATAGCTCAGTCTCGTGGAGAGGCTTCTAATGTTTGCCTTCCTGATGGGAACTCAGCTTTTCTCCTCACAGGAGAAGCTTGGGACCTCATTGTTGCTGAGGATGGCTGTGGTACTTTCTGAGGAGCTCTGATTCTTACCTCGAACATTGCTTCCTGGCCCCAATTCAGATCCTTCAGCCTGCTAGCACTGATCCTTTGTCCCACTAGCATAGACTTTCTAGCTTCCATCATTGACCATCGGGCCCTTCCAGCACAGATCTGTGGAGCAGGCCTACATAAGACACCGTCCTGGGATCTAAGCCTAAGCTGGACTTGTGGGAGGCATTGTTATGAGATCTAGGTCTTCAGGTAGACTCATAGAGAACATTATCATTGGATCCAGGATGTCAGCTGAATTCCTTGGTCTTTAGTGTGTGGACAGCTTTCCTGTACTCTCTTCTTGTTCATGATTCTTTGGGTTACCGTTGGAAGTAATCTTTTTTTTTTTTTTTTTACGTTTTGATCTGATTTGTTCACTCAGTTTCTCTCACTAGTGGGACAATCCATTGTTGACACATATGGGCCTGATTTACAGGAAAGGAAGAAGTTAAACTATCATTATTTGCAGATGATATACCCTACATAGAAGACCCCAAAACCTCCACCAAAAGAGTAGTAGATTTTTCTCTGGGCCTCTCTGAAGAACAAGCTGACTGAGTGAAATTTGTCCCTCAGACATCAGCCTGCTAAGCCAAATGTCCTTAAAGCTCAGAGTCATTTCTACATTCAAGATCCATGAAATTGAGTCCTAAGTATTCCATTTTTTAGATTCTATCATGAAGGGGTGCTTTTCTTAATTTCTCTGTCTTTATTGCTTCTGTACAGGAGTGCTACTGATTTTAGAGTATTGTTTATATCCCACTACACTACGGAATTTGCATGTTGAATCTAGAAATAATCTTATGAAATATGTGTCCTATTTTGTATTATTCACCTTGTAAAACCCCAAACTACAACACTAAATAGGAAAATAAAATCTATCCAAACCAGGAATCAAATTAAATTTTTTTCACCTACTGTTGTTATATTTGTTGTTTCATAACTATCTTGTTCTTGTTTCTTTTAGTAGACAGTATTGCTGATTAAAATACTTGGTTATTATTTTAAAAATATAAATTGATAGGTTGTCTTCAAGTAAATTTAAAATGAATATGCTTGAGTTTTCTCAAACTGTCAATAAAAGAACACAACAAAAAATACACACAATGAAGCAGTTTAGGATTATAATTTCTTGTAACACTTCAGAACATTAAAATAAAAAAAATTCTCTCAGAGGTATTTCTTCTGCGGTAAGATAGTCATGCAATAAATTTTAGGACCTACATCTGGGAATTCAGAAAAATCTACAAAATTTATAAAAGTTTTCAAGAAGGGAGAAAAGGTTGAGTAGGCTTTCAGACAGAGTCAAGAGCAGTGAGGCTCTTCTGGGGCTACAATCCATCACTAGTTTAACAATACTAGAGAAAACAAATACCCTGAATGTCGCAGGAGTGTTTTCTACTTTGCAATAGAGGAGTGCAATTGAAATGGAGACAGAGGGCTCAGGATCAGTGAGGAGGTACTGTAGGAAAATTACAGGGGTTTTGAGAGTTTGTAGAGTGTTAGGAGAGATGGAACTTGGAGCTCAATTCTATTTCTGAAGTTACATATTGATTTAGTAATAGTGCATAAATAGGTCTACACCCATAATGACTTGTGTATACATCTATACTTGAGGACATATGTTTGTACATTTCTTAAATTTGAAGTATTTTCAATTGTTATTTATACTTTCATCTTAAATTGCATTATGAGAATGATTTTTCTAATGAAATATAAAATAACCATGGAACATGTCTAAAATTGGACAATATTCTGTACCTCAGAAAAATCATTATCTCCAAATGATATATTTTATTTTTCATCAGAAGACCTAGATTTACATAACTCCATAGCTATTGTTTTTATTCAAGCTATTAATATTGCCCTGGTGGTTTCTATTCAAAGCAGTTGAAATAACCCAATTCTTTCCACTATCTATATTCAGTTTAAATTCTGGTCTGAAACTTATCTTCGCATTACAGCTCCGCAGAGGGTGCTGCGGAGATGCTGTTTAGAATTGTCAGGCCACAGCTGAACAATTGGGAGACTCATACTGGCAGAGTTTAAGCAGTGCTATTTTAATTGCAAACACATTGCACGATTAGTCAGCACAGCAAGTCTTGCACCCGAAAGCACAGATGTCTTCTGGCTGGACCTCCTGGGCAACTGGCATACTGACTCTTTGCCCAGCCTGCTGTTAATGAGGAAGCCTATTGTGGAGTTTTGTGTGCTCCACAAGCTAGTGCGAGACGATAAGACAAACCATGTTCAATTACTCCGTTCTTTAGCTCTATAAAAATAAACAGAAAATATCATTTGATCATGGAGGACATTTATTTGGAGTAAAATATGTAAGATTAAAAAAATTAAAATATCAGTGGCATATGGTTTATTAATAACATAAACTCAGGTGTTTTCAAAGCTCAATCTCATGTGGTACAGAAGACGTTTTCTTAATGAAGAACAGATCAATGTTTACTGCCCCAGCTGGAAACATACCACAAAGGACATTTTGATATTTAGGAAACGATCACAATTTTCTGTTATTATCAATTTATCTGTTACCTGGAGCTTTAAATCTGACTTTGCCAAGTAGATGCTTAAGAAAAATGATCAAGAAAGGGAATTTTTTTGATATTTTATTGAATTGAGATGGTTGATGTCATAATAAGCCTTCATAACTGTATGTCTCTTGGCAGTTTTAAAGTAGTCATATACACCAACCTTTTAAAAACTTTAATTGATAAAATTGTATGTATTTATGGTATAGATCATATTTATATATAGCTGTAATTAATAACATATGCTATGCTGATATATTTGATTTGAATTATTTTTCCATATAATGGTAAAACTAGTTCAGTCAGCTAGACAATGCTTGCTTTATTATTAAAAGTTGGCCAGAGAGTCTCAGTAAGTTGATTTCTACAAAAGTATGAAATTAATAAGGCCAGCACTATAATCTCAATCATACATCCTTTCATTTCTTTTCTTTCCTATAACCTTGCCTTATTAAGTACTTACTTGCTTTTATTTACTAGATGTTTATTAAGTAACTTTTTTTATGGTACTGGGGATTGAACTCAGGACCTTGAGCTTACCAGACAAGCACTTATTCTACTCAGCTATCTCCCCGGCCCTCGATATTTATTAAGAGGTCACGATGTAAAACATACTATTTGTGGAGATACAAAGACCAAATATGGTTCTGATCTTTAAGAAAACGTAACTGATTTGGGAATATAGACACTTAAAAGAATACTCACAAAACACTATACTGAACATGATGGCTTAAAGAGGAAGTGATGAACGCTGTAAAGTTAGGACAAGGACATTTTCAGGGGGATAAGGATTGAAGGAGATGCAAGCTGAGTACTTGTTTCCTTGAGACGTAAAGCAAAAAGGATGTCACAGAATAGTGGACGGGGTATTTTGACACACACTGGGGCATCACAATAGTCAGTAAGCCTGTAGCTGAGTGGACAAATAGGCTGGGTTGGGGCCTTTCTTCATAGAGATTATTTGGAGAGCAGTATGCTCACAGAATTTCAGAAATTGAGATCACTGAGATCAGAATCTAGCTTTTTCTGGGATAATCTAAGCTCCTGAAAAATAAAAGTTACCCTGACTAGGATGACATCATGCAGAAGCAAGGCCAAACTCACGCTAATCTGAGAATCAGGACTTTCCACATCAGATCTGCCCTGAGATAAGGAAAAAGTAGATAAAAGACAGAGTGCAATAATCTTTTTAATAAACCAACTGATGGGAATTCTAGAGTCAAGAAAGCAGCCATGCTATTCTGCCGCTGGCTGAGTGGATTCTACTACACAGAGGACCAGTGTATTAACATTTTTTTTTTTTTTTGGTATTTACACTAAAGAGATTGGGTGGCAACTATTTAAAAGAACACACTTCACCTTGCATCTAGAAAAGGCTCAGAAATTAATTCATGACCTAAAACTATGCCATTTATGATCATCCTCTAATGTGTTGGAGGGCAAGTCAGTTGTTGAGAATTCTCAAGATGCCATTATTATCATGGTGCTGAATTATTTACAAACTTGTATCAAAGCACCAGATTCCCTTGCTTTGGTCTTATGTAAAATTCCTCTGATCTTTGGCAATCATTACTTATTTACAGTTTGCATTATTTTTCTCCTTTGCAAACAAAAAGTTTTATTAACTACCTAAAAGGCACTATTTTACTTTCCCAGTAATAATTGCCTCTAACATAAAAAATGTTCTACAAAAACTCTATAGTTTCTGATTCAAAAGCAAGATTTTCTATGAGAAAAGCAGATTATTTAAGCAATTTGTTTCCCTAAGAGACATATTCATAATATTTATTATAAAATATACATATTAGGGTTCTTTCTTCATATCAACTATTTGTAGGTATAATTCTTTTAAAACAAAACTAAGATAATAGCAACAGTTAATGTTTACATGTATTAAAACACATGTGAAGATTACTTCAAAAAATGCTAGAATATTAAATAAAAATCCTGCATATGAATGGAAAAAGTATTCAATATGTGACTTTAAACTGCAATTGACCAGCAGCATTTTCACACTGTGGCTTTGAACAGAACAAGTTTATGTGTGATATGGATGTTTTACTAAAACCTGCCTTGAATAAGTTGCACAAGAACAATTAATGTTCAGGTTTACATATTGATCTGTAACAGCCAATTTCTTCATAACTTTGAGTTATCTGCTATTACACTGGAAGATTTGAACTAACTATAGATAATATTTGCACTTTTGAGGTCTGTATTTTGTGTTTGTACATTTGATTTGTCATTATTAATGTTAAAGACACATTGAAACTCTTTGACAGATTGAAATATTAAAAATTTAAATGATAATATACATGACAACTGAAGCTAGGAATCATTTATCTAATCTGAAAACCAAAGGGCAGATGCAGGGACAGAGGTTTGATTCCCCAGTGTGCCTTGCCAGCCCTGCCCTGGGGGCGCACTGAGATAGGGACTGCGACTGGGCGTGGTAGGTCACCCTTGTAATCCCAGGCTTTGGGAGGCTAAAAATAGAAGGGTCGCTATGAGTGTGATCTGTGTAGGGGGGCCCTGTAGACTCTGTACTAAATACATTTAAAAAATGTAAAATCAAACGTCTCAGGATATAATTAGCACTCAAAATGAAATTACATTTGTACTTTACTTTTATAAGTGTGATAGTTTTTAGACTGTGGGCGTGCTATCAACAATGAGATATTTTTCTAAGAGTTGCGGAAAGTAAAATTGACCTTTAAATGTTTAGATGAAATTAATTAAAATAAATGTTGAGAGAAGTCTTCAATTCTCAAGATCTTATAGAAATATGCAGTATGCCTTTAGATGTCTTAAATGGAAGAGACCTTTTAGGAAACAGACTAACTTATAAGAAACCATGAAATAACATTTAATTTTTCCGTAGTTCATTTTAGCTTTTAAAAACTAAGTAAAAAAAAAAAAAATCCTTGTACAGAGGGCAAGTTCAGAAAAGTCTCTAAAAATCATTTGAATTTGGATACTAAATCTGCTTAGGTCTCCAAGGTAAACATTTTGAGACTTTTATAAATAGCCAAGGAACTTCTGTAGCTCCAAATCAATCAGAACCTATGCAAATGATTCCAAGCACAGCAGAACTTCATAGAGAATAGCAAAATAACAATATCAGAGTACATACTTTGCAAGAGCAGCTTCTTCATAATTGAGTTGTATAGGCGGTCTCATTTACTTTATTACCTCCTTACTGAAATGGTAAAAATAAACAAGCAAGCTATAATGAAATGGCATCAAGTAAAGAATTCTTTCCATTCATATTGAAGCAAATTTACCAGAGAAGAATATGAGCCATGTGAGGTTTCAGAATGTATCTGTTTTTAAACTTTACTTCTATTACTGGGTTATACATTTTTATGTGTGCAGGAATGCTTTAGATAATTTAAATGTATGATAATTTAGTGCTTCAGTTTTAAGTCTCAATTCTAAGGGAGAGAAAATATTACTAATTTAAACAAAGGATAATTATTGGGAGAATATTAATGGCTTGCAAATCAATTGGGTCTCAAACCAAGAAATGGTCAAGATGTTAAGGAGCAAAGAATAGCTGTGCAGAACCTTATTCGACATGAACCACAGCAATGATCTTATAGAATAAACAACTTGGCGAGAATCCTATGTATGAGATGGCGAATCTGCTCCTCAAAAGCTGAAGTTCCTTTCACCTTGACATCACTGTCCCAAATTTGTTGACTTAAAAACTTATGTCCTGCTCCACTGGATAAAATAACATTTTGATGTCTTCTAATTTCTTTGCCCAACATACTTATAAGTCCTTTAAGATACTTGCATTTCTAAAAGAGAGATGGCTCCTCTTGAATGCAATGCAAAAAACAAAACAAAACAAAACAAAAAAACACTGTAAGACCTACAAACCCGCTACTTCCTCCATTGCTCATTATTCTACAGTCCAGATAGCTCTTCCTATGGTGATAGTATCCTGTATATCCAGTATTTTTGTGCAGTGAATTGGATATGCTCCTTCTACCTTAGCCAACAAGAAAATACATTGCCAATTCTAGACATATGGAATAAGCCTGTCAGTGCCAAAAAAAGTCCTGAAAACCGTACACATATACTTGTTAGCTAGCATATGCACTTATTGACTAAGAATGATTGCCTTAGAAAAACTGAACCTTGGTTTACAGATGAATGATGTGTCAATCACCAAGTATTATACAAATCAATGTATAATGATACATTTTAGCAAGGCTTTATTGGTAAATTGAAGCCCTCAGATGTGCTTGGAAAGTTGGTTCAAGGGAAAAGTTAGCTGCTCTCATCACTTCTTTTGCAGATTTATTCAATTCCATTATGAAAGCCACATCTCCTTGTTCAACTTGGAACTTATACTCCCAATAGCAACCTGTCTTTTCCGTAAGCTTTATAAAGTCAGTTAATGGAAGAAAATACTCATTTCCACTCTTTTAAATGTACAGTTTTTTTATGCATATGTATATTGGTGAACAGAATAAGTTACATTTATGTATTTGAGTGTTGTCTAAGGCTTCATCTTTATTCTTATGTCCAATTATGTCCAATTTATCACATCAAACTGATTTTTCCTCTTTTTCAATTTCTTCTCTTTTAAATGCTTTGTGATTAACTTAGTAAAATGCCACAGCTTAATTATTGCAAAAAATTAGTTAACTTTTAGATCTCAATTTTTTAATGTTTCAAGCCCATTTTCTACATTTCTGCTACAGCATTTTTTATAATTGACTGAAAGAGATATTTCTTTCTTATCATTCTTCAGCTATCCTCTTTTGCATAGACGACAGATTTAAAAGTATTTTCTAATGACAGATTTTCCTCTCCTGTCATCAAAATATACTTTCCCTTTTTAGTTATAACAGTAACATCTTTAGTTTTGTCTCTCTTTTTTGGATGTTTGGTACCTTTATTAGTTATTTGTACTTCGTCTAAAATGACATTGTTAACTTCTCTGTTCTTTAAAGTACTTGCACCATCTAAAAATCACAGACAGAGGAGACAAGCTCTCCCCCTTTTTTTTGTGTCTAGTGTTCCTTATAATAGTGGTTGAATTCAATGAATATTCTGCAATTGAATTAAAATCAATTATTAAGGTCATTAAGATCAATCACAGCATATAAATGAACTTTCACAATACAATGCCAATCAAATACCTAATGGCACTTAATTGAAATACTTCTTTTCACTTCAGATGCAACTACTCCACACTCTTCTCCTGGCTTGTTATATTTTATATTTTTTAACAATACTCATGCTAACAAATATGAAATGATATTTAATTGTGGCCCTGATTGGCACTTCCTGATGATTAGTGATGTTGAACATCTTTATATTACCGTTGGTTGTTTCCCTATCTTCTTTAGAGAAATTTCTATTCAAGTCCTTTGCCAGCTTTTTGAAACCTGGGTGTTATTTGTTTTTCACTCTTAAACTATTCCTTATGTCTTTGAGTTTCTCACATATTTAGAAGATTAACACCCTATTAGGTACTTGCAAATATTTTATCTCATTCTGTAGGTTAATTTTCACTCTATTGATTGTTCCCTTTGCTGTACGGAAGCTTTCTAGTTTGATGTAATCCCATTTGTTTATTTTCACTTTTGTTGTCTGTGCTTTTTGTATCAAAGCCAAAAAAATTCACTACCAAGACCAAGGTCATGTAACTTTTTCATCGTCTTTTTCCCCTCATAGGAGTTGTAAAACTTTTGATGTTATATTTAAACATTTAATCCATTACGGGTTGATTTTCGTGTGTAGTGTAGGAGAGGGGTCCAATTTTATTTTATGTTTGTACATGTGGATATCCAGTTTCCTGAACATTTTATTTAAAATTCTGTCCTTTCTCCATTCAGTACTTTTAATGCCCATGTTAAAAATGTTCTTTCTGGTAACTTACTCTGTTAAACGGATCTACATTTCTGCTTCTGTGTTAATCATAGCGAGGAGTGCAGAGGTACACATATAGAAAGCAGGCAGAAAGTATAGACTGTCTTCCAGAGTGCTAAGCCATGTGAAATACACTAACTGAGAAAGTGCAAGAAAGAAGCAAGATGGAAAGAGCTTTTCGTGATTTTTTTATATATAATGAAAAGTCAGGAAATATTTTCCCATGAGGTAATATCTGTAGAAACCTCAAGAAAACAAGAAAGACAACTACCAATACTTGGGAAAGAAAAGCACAGATGTGAAAGTCACAGGGCAAGTTAAAAACTTGGCATAGTATACCAGTAAGCGAGTATGTGAATGATATTGGTCAGATGGCAGAGCCAAAAATCTCAACCTTCAACAACACAACGGCAATTTAATCTCCATGGAGTCCAGAGATTTGGAATCCTCTGTTCTGCTGAATTAAAAATAGCACTTGACACCTAGAGAGTGATTGAGGTGAATCTTTTGACTGTCCAGTTAGAATTGATCTGTCCTCTTATCACATGGAGGCTTGCTCTATCTTAACACTCTGAAGTTAGAGGTGGACATGGGAAATACTTTTCCAAAGAGTGAAGAGGTCGTGTGCTACTTCTCATTGAGTGCACTAAATTGTTGGCTCTCACAACTGCAACTTCCTCTCTTGCAGTTGTGTGGAGATCGTGGAAGCTCAGGTGCACACGAAACCGGAAGTTTAGAGCTCCTGGATTGCAGAGTGGACTCTTGAAGGATAGCTCGTCTGGAGAAGTGCCTGGTGCCGGAATGGAGCTTCACCATGGGAAAAGAAGAGCGTGGCACACAGCCAATGAGAATTAGGGAGCTTACTTTACTGCAGCATAGCCCAACCTACCCTGACAGGTGCAATAATCAACAAATATGCATTAAATTAATGAATAAATGATCCCTAGTTTATAATGTGGAAGCACAGTCACAGCAAAGGTATGTAATTATCTTAGGGTTGCTGATGGAAACCGGGATTCAAAGCCAGCTCACATATATTTGGACCATATAACCATCATTTTAACCAAGAGAGGTAAACTGTTTATTTAACAATTACTTGTACTGTAAATCAATGTCAAACAAATCATAATACAGTAACTGGCTAAAAACAAGGTTGACAGAGACATGCTGTGGGAAAAAAATATCGGATTTCTCTAAGCTTTTCCTTCCTATTCGTGAGTGACCAAAGTGTAAGCTTAGGGTTCTGCTACCTTATTGCTGGAGTAGGGTTAATGCAAGATCTGAATGACTGGTTTGTCTCACCAATCAATGTGGGACTTACAGGACCCACATAGCTATTAGGCTATATCTTATGCATTCACTTTTTAATAAATATGTTGCATGTGATCTTTCCTCACACAGTTGACACTTGTTACTGTAAATTAATTCCAGGGCAAGTTTATATTCATAGGTGCTGCAGTTTGAGGTTTTGCAAGGGAAACAATATGATACAGGACATATTTTATAATATTATTTTATAATGAATCACTAGAAGAAATGATATGCAAGGAGTGTAGGAAATCTATCCACACATTGAAGACCAAAGAGTCCAGCTGAGGATCTTAATATTCTGCATGAATCCTGATGAAAACCTAGAGCTCATAACAATGCCTCCTGCAAGTCCAACTGGAGGTCTAGAGCCCACAATAATGCTTCACGGATGTGTGCTGGGAAGGCCCAAAGGTCAATGGTGGAAGCTACAAAGTCTACGACAGTGAGATGAAGGATCCGTGCTAGCAGGCTGAGGGATCTGAACTGGAGCCAGGAAGTGATGCTCCAGATAAGGACCAGAGCTCCCTCAAAAGTACCACAGCA
>NDGM011070927.1:0-20048 GCA_002564305.1 Octomys mimax
CTAGTCTAGTCTAGTCTAGTCTAGTCTACTCTACTCTACTCTACTCTACTCTGCCCTACAGATCAAGGCCCCAGGTTTTGAACCTGCTCATCTTGGTCAGGAGCATCACTGTCATTTCCACTTAGCTGCTTGGCCCACTATAGAGAGGTTCTTCCTTCCTGTAGCCGTAGGTTCTGCACCTGAGTGTCACTGACCCTCTGGCTTGGCTGCCTCTTCTTTGTGGGCTTACACGCTTTGCACTGTAGTGCGCCGGGCAGCACCCTCAGCCTCTGCCCCCCAAATGCTGTGGCACTCTCCTTCCATTGCCACTCTTGTCTCCAGCAATCACCACCTGACTGTGCCTGTGGAGGGAACAAGTGATGAGGACTGGGGGGCCTCCTGTGAACGGAGGCTTTGGCCCCTCTGCAGGCGGTGAGGCTGGGTGTATTGGGAGCCGCATGCATTCTTCCCACCCCAAGTTACCCAGTGTGGGAGTCTCTGCAGAGTTACGTCTAGCTTGCTCAGGGTCTCTCCAGCCTCTTCAATGTGCAAAAGCAAGTTTGGGGATCCAAGTGCCATTCTGAAACCTGTGAGCTGCAGCCTTAAGGGAATTAGGATATTTTGTGCTTCCTTATTTCCTTATTTTTTCCTTTTTTTTTTTGTTTGAAATACCTCGATGGTCCTGTTCTGGCCCTAGAAAAGGAAGTGCCCTGTAAAGGGTTTAATTTGAGAGTACAAGAGTACAAGCCTCCTCACCCTGTAGGGCAGTTCTTGGTGAAATGCTTCTGAAAAATACTTTCTTTTAAAAAGTTGTAAAATGTACACAATAGAAAGTTTGCTGATTTCACCACTGAGAGGTGTATAGTTATGTACACAGTGCTGGGTGACTGTCGCCACTGTTCATTTCTTGTTCATCAGAGAGAAGCGTGGTACCCATTACGTAGAAACTCCTCATTCCTCCATCCACCCAGGCCCTGGAAGACATCATTCTACTTACTATCTCTAGAAATTAGACTGTCGCGAGCACCTCTCGGCATGATGTTTTCAGTGTTGATCTACGTTATGGTGCGTATCAGAATTCAGTCCCCATAGGGTCAGGATTTGAAGGGGAATAAATTTTAAGACAGGACGCAACGTCTATAGGTTTTTTCCTTTATAATATGTACCCAAAAAGGTCAAATGCAGAATAGTGCAAAGATCTGTCCATGCACTAGAGACCTAAAGAATCCAGCTGAACGCTTGGATCTCACAGCAGTGTCCTACATGAGTCCAGCAGGAGGCCTCGAGCCCACGGCAATGTCTCATGCAAGTCTGTATCAAAGATCTGCACTGGGAGGGTCCAAAGGCCAGTGGTGGGAGCTGGAAGATCTGTGTCAGAGCATCTGTGCCAGCAGGCTGAGGGATCTGCCCTGGACCAGGAAGCGGTGTTCAAGGTAAGCAGCAGAGCTTCTGGGAGAAGAGCCCCAGCCATCCCCAGCGACAGCAAGGACCTGGAGCCCCTCTACTGTTGAGAACACCAGACCACTGTGGTAAGCTCCTTCAGGAGACTCACCAGCACGCCACCTTCCCTCCACTTCTCTTTCTACGCTGCTCGCAAGAATCACCAGGTGTGCCTTACACGCCAAGCACTGCGCTGATTCAGTTCAGCAGAGTCACACGTTGACTGTTAGTTAATGCACCACACATGCGTGTGTATGTGAACATGAGTACACGCATAGATACATAAATACAAGTGCCTCTAAACATAAGCACAGTCAGTGTGGTGATGCTTGAGGCCTGTGAAGGTTCTTGGCTTAGGATTACAGCTTTGCCACAGATTTACTAGATACTTTAATTTCAGTGGCTGCCTAGTTAAGAATTGCACAGGCCTTGTTAATGCATGTGTATTATTGCTGAAGAAATTGAATGAAAGCCTCCCCATCTGTAAATAACAGCAGAAGTGACAGATCTGTGGGGCTACTTTCTCCTGTAAGATACAGTGCTTCTAAAAGTGATGGTTGCTAGTTTCATGGAGCGTGAGCCACCAAGAAGCCACGGAGTCTCCTGCCAGGGCAGCCAAGCATCCTGCTAATGAAAGAGCTGCCATCTCCCTGTGGGAGGGAGAGGGAGAAAACATCTCAAACAGCTCCTTGAAGTTCTTACTGGCTGATTATATTAATCTGAGATGCTCTTCTGTGCCTGCAATGTTTTCTGTGATTTTGTATTTTCTTATCCCTAAATCAAAACAAAACCAGAAATTATTTCTTGCCACAAATGATGACTGGACTTTTTTCTAAAATCAGTCCCAAGTCTGAACAAAGGGCAGTTTTCCTGGCTAGACTTAACATGATATAAAGTTAGCGATGCAGTCCATAGCAAGTTCATGCTTCTCAGGAAGGACTTGACTCGGTGGCACTGCCATGGCTGCTGTGTGCTTGCCATCAGCCACCTGGCGGACAGGTAGGTGTGGGTGATCCAGAGAGCACGAAAGTGTGAGCTTGGATCAGAACCGTGTGGTGTGACGTGCAGACTTGTGACTAGCAAAGGAAGCTAGGAGGGGAGAGTGACACTGTGTCGGGCATTTGTCACAGTGATATATGTGCTTGCAGGGGTACAAAAGATTATTATAGCTTGTCTAGTGCTTCTGATAAGGTGCCAGAGAGGTAGTACCTTGGAGTGAGTTCATGATGACTGGAATCATGTATCGATTGAGACCACACAGCACAGCACACAGTTATTGATCATTCTAAGAATTCCAAGAGAGGCCTACTGGCACGTGAGTTCCCTCTCCCCGTGCATTTTGCATGAGCAGTAGTATAGCTTGCGAGGAGGCTGGTGCAGGGAAGGCAGTTCCGTTGGGGCGAGAACGTCCCTAGTCTACAGGGAGAACGCAGTGGACAGTAGTAGGATATCTATAATACTTATTTATTTGGCACTCGGGATGTTCCAGGAACTGTGCTGTATGATCTACATACAAAAAATTATCTCTTCAGATCCTCTGTGGCCAAGATTTCTTTATTTCTTTCGTGTGTGTGTGTGTGTGTGTGTGTGTGTGTGTGTATTTGGTACAGGGTATCACGATGCAGCTTGGACTCAGAGATCCTTCTGCTTTCAGCCTCCTCAATGCTGGGATTACAGGTATGCACTGCCACACCCTGTCTCGGTAGTGTCTCAGTGGCTGGCTCAGTGTACCCCAGGGGCGGGGCTGAGATTGGTTTCTTTATTCGCTGGATCACATAGGTGAGGGAGGCATTCTTGATTGTCACAGAAGGCTAATGTTAGCCCACACTCCATTTTATATGGCCACTGAGATTCAAGCTCCTGCACTGGGTGGTTTCTCTCAATTCCTGAAGGTTTCCTCACTCACCCTGCCTTTAGCAGAGCCCTAGCCACTCAAGCTCCGCACGGGCAAGGCCTGACCCTAGAACCAGTTAATCTCTGTTGGTGCTGTAATGAATCGCCACAAACTCAGGAAGTAGAGCAACACATCTCCAAAACTGAGATCTTGGAGCTATGTCTTTCTAGGAGAAAATCCGTTTCTTGCTTTCTCTGAGTTCTTTGATCTGTAGCTCCTTTCTCCCCCTCAAAGCAGCTCTGGGCATTCCCAGGTTTTATGCACTACTGAGGAATGAGTGGGAGGCTTTCACCCAGCCCTGTTTAACTTAATTAAACTTGGCCACTGGGTCTCGCTAAGAAGTTGCCAACACAGATCTGAAGCTTACCACTCTCCTGCTTCATCCTACCAGAGTGCAGGAACTTAGGGTGAACCCCTCCATGGCTGGCGGACTAATCTGAGTCCTATGTCGTATCACATCCACTTGTCCTCCTCTTTGGCTTTATTTTTTGGTATACTTCTCAAATGGTTATGATCATCCTTGGTCCCCAAAGCAATCCAGGAAAATCCTCTTCTAAATTCAGCTGATGAGTACCTTAATTCCATGGCAAGCTTAATTTGCTTTTGTTTAAAAGATAACACGTGCCCAGGTTCCAGTGGTAAGGATGTGTGTATCTTACGGTCTGCTAAGTTTAGTCTAGTTACCCCACTCACGTAACCTGGAGTGACAAAGCAGCCTCCTTTACTGCTCTGTGCTAAAAAAAAAAAAAACACCAAACAACAACAACAAAAACATTTTATATCAATCACAACAACCTGGACAGGTTGGCAGTTCCCTTCCCCCTACACACTCCAGTGCCTCCTTGTTCTCATCATCTCTAGGCTTATTAATAAACTCTTTCCCCTTTCAGACCCGATAGTTTTTGCATTTTGGTTCTTTTGAAGTTTCTTCCTCCCAGGAACAGGTGGGCTACCAAAAAAGGAAAAAAAAAAAAAAAAGTATATTAGAAGAACACTAATTGTTCTTGAACACTAGTTGTCTTGAAAGGAACATTTTTTAAAAAATATTTTTTAAATCTTTCATTTATTTATTTGGTATAGGGTCTCACTATACAGCTTGAACTCGTAGTGATCCTCCTGTCTCAGCCTCCCCAGGGCTAGGATTACAGGTGTGTGCCACCACGGCCGGTCTCAGTGGTCTGCATGGCATGCTTGGAGTTCCAGGCCCGGCATGGCATGGGGTCCTGGGGATTGAACCGGGGTCCCTGTACTTGCCAGGCAGGCACATAGACTGCTGAGCTATCTCCTCAGCCCCAGAAGGAACTTTTAAACATGCTTTTGAATATGCTTTTCTTAACTCTTCTTAGCTCATTCTACAGACGGAACAACAAAGAGCAGTGAAAACAGATGCCACTAGAAGGCTACTAATTCGACATAGAGTTGGTGTTCTCAGTTGGAGGATGCTTTTGTCGTGTAGGGCATTCTCGAGACGGAAACCCCACGGAAGCTGCTTGTCGCACCCGAGGCCTCGGGGTTGCAGTGCTACTGGCGCCGAGGTTGTGGAGTCCAGGGCTCCACTGACGCCATGCGGTGCACGGGAACCTCACACAGCAGTGTCACCTGACCTGTAGTGTTAGGGTGCCCAGCCAGAGACTGGCAAATGCTCAGTCCAGGAATGTCAGTCCAAATGCTGGGTAGACAATTAGGGCCTGAGAAAACTATTACCTTTCAAGACAAGGAAAGGAATTCTTTGGTATAAAATTTCAACTTTTCTTAGTTATGAGATTACCATTCATTTCCAAGACTCATGATCGGAGGACTTATATCTATAAAAAAGGCAGCGCTTTACCCAGGCTTAATGTGGCTTCCCCATTTCTTGGTAGTACACTAATGATTTCTGCTAAATAACTGCAGTAGATATTTCTGAGAAGTATCATTAAAGGACTGTTTGCCTGTACAAATGGGACTTTTTCTTTCAGGAATTGTAGGAATTGGAAGTCCATAAAAAAGCTTATTGGTGGCATCCCTGAGGCTGGTTCTCGGAACGCTGCTTTTCATGTGGGGGGAGTAATGTCTTCCTGGGATTGATCAAGGGGAAATGTTGGTCAGAGCTTAGTGGAAAGAAAACAAGTTGCCACGTTGGCAGGTCGGTGGCTGTTGTGGACCCTTGTTCCAAGACTTCAGAGTTGTATTTGAGGTAGATGCTGAGTAAGACCTTAAACTAGGGGATGGTACTTTAGGTGTACTGTTGATTTCAAATCTGCTCTTCTTCTGTCATGGACAGTGTTAAGGAGAATTCTAGCATTTGGGGGTGTAAAACTGTCCTTTGATTTCACACAACCCCATATTAGGCTGCTCTTAATTGTGTATTGTCTTGTGTTTATTATGTTGCCTTCACCTACGTGACTATATTTATTCTCAAATTTAGATTGGACAGAATTGATACTTTGACAAGAAAAGCAAGGCATAGATGGTGATTGCAATTTCAGGCTTATTATGAGCCTGGAACATGTTGGTATTTGCCTGGCAATTGTTGAGTTGGGTTTCTAGGACACAGATTTGATTACTTTCAGAAAAATCATCATAAAAAGGAAGCACTCTTTTCTGTTCTTGCTTCACACATGAAGCACATATACAGGCACCTATTATCCTAATAGTTAAATTTGCTCCTGGAAGGTATTAATAATTTTATTGTCCTGGTAGCATTTGCCCGTGTAACGCTTGCTCCAATCAAAAATAATTGGTTCCAAAGCTGGGGAAGCTATTGTGCATGGGGCCCTGGTGTGGTATTTCTGTCGCCGTGATTCAATTTATTCCCATTGAGTGAAATCCTTAGAGGCCTGTTGCCTTCAAGTTATTAAAGAGAATATTTTGAGAGTGTATCATTTATGCTAAGAAATACCAATTGCTTGGCAATCAACATTTTATTATTGAACACTATTTGCATCACAATGTGCTGGCTAATATTGAGATTGCAAATGAATATCAATATATGATTTGTTTTCTTAAAGAGAAAGCTTGCTACTGTATTAAGCAGGCATAACTTAAACAAATGAACAATTGTATGGAAATTTACGGGTTAAATGAAATATGAGGAAGCAGAATCTGGCTATTTTGCTAAACTAGGGAAAACTCGACAGTCTAGAGCTTCCAAATCTCTCCTTGAGGTATGCAATTGGCGTATTGAAATCTAGACTTTATTTCAGCCCTAATTTTTCTATTGTATGGTATAGGAAGCTTTTTGTTTTTAACCAGTCTTCAAATGACATTTACTTGGTTTCATCCATGTGCAATCTAATATAGCTCTTGTTTCTATCACTTTAAATGTATTCAGAATGGATTTACAATAACTATAACGGAGTTTGAGAACTGTCAGGAGGCTAAGAACGGAAGAGCTGGTGAGAGTCGAAGAAAACAGGAGCTAAACAGAGGCAGGAGTCTCTACCCTCGTGGAAGGCAGAACCTGTGGTGAGGAGAATTGGAGGGCAGGAGGCGCAAGGCAGGGGCGATTAGGATTCTTTGGGTGATTTTTAAATGTTTGTATTTATTTATTTATTGGCTCAGCCCACCCTGAGGGCGGAGACTAGTGCAGCATGTGGTGCTGGGGATCAAACAGCAGTCCCCTGTGCCTGCCTAAGCTTGCCTAAGCAGGTGCTTCAGAGTGTTGAGCTACCTCACCAGCCCCCTAAATGTTATTTTTTTAAAGAAGCATTTTTAACCTTTAATTTATTTGGTACAGGGTCTCGCTACACAGCCCAAACTCCTAGTGATCCTCCTGTCCTAGCCTCCCCAGCGCTGGTATTATAGGCATGTGCCATCACACCTGGTCTCTTGTTATTGCTTTAGTATCATCGGTTAAAACATTTAAAATATATCTTTTAAAGCTAATGATAAGAAATGCATCAGGATCTCCACAGTTTCCTAATGCTGTACTCTACAAATGCCCTTTGGGGTAGATGGTATTTAAGTTATTTTTCAAAGCTTTGGTACTTTCAAAGTGGGAAAAGATCATGTTGTTCTTACATATGGGAATAGTTTCCCTGATTTAAAGGGAATCCTACTGTCCTGAAAATATTCTCATAAGTATAAATTACTGCAGTGAATATGTTCAGTGGGTACTTAGTAGGGTTATATTGGATAAAACATGACAACCTTTGAGGAAAGTTTCCAGTCAATATTCTTGTATATGATACAAATATGTAAATATGGTTAAATCAGTTGGAAGAAGTGTTGAGTCCCACCTTTCGTTTTACCTCACACCACCTAGGTTGAGTGTGGAGCACTTTAGGAGATGGGAAAGGTGATGGTAAGATATAAAGTAAGTAAGAGATGGCGCAGAAATGCAAGGGCTTCTGCTTGCAGCTCTGAGTATGGTATGCAGGAAGCTACGCTGAGAGGACGTCGTTTGAAGAGGTTGTCCAGAGAGTGGGGTGAAAATGCTGAACAGTCTCACCGAGTCCTGAGAAGGCCCACTGTGGGGAAAGCAGGGGAGGCTGCACGAACACTGGGAAGCACCCTGACGTCACTTACGCTGGGGTCACACCACAGGACTGCATAGGCCACTTGGAAGTCTCACAGCTTTCATGATGCGCAACTGACTTAGTTCATTCTTCTGATTGCCCAGCTCAGTTATGTTGGGGTGGGAGTAGGGGCAGGGAACTCAGTGAGGAGACGGGCAGGGAGCCAAACAGGAGGAGGGGTCCCCTCGAGCACAGAAGTGACTGTGTTCTGGGTGTGTTCTCAGCGCCCAGTGACATGCCCTACCATTGTGGACAGTGAATTAAATGGAAGCATGAAGGATGGCTCTGAGTTTTTCCTAGAGCCAATGAGAGGACAGAGTTCCCATCTACTGAGCAAGTGTGTACATGAAGTTCAGAAGGAGAACGGTCCAGTGGGTCACCTCTGTGTCACTGTGTCACTGGGGTGCGGTCTTGTGAGGCACTGTGTTGCTCTCAGCGTTTTCTCTGGTGTGGAAGTGAAGGCAGATTAGACACATCTGGAATTAAGCAGAGGGCCCAGTGACACTGACTCATATGAGCACACAGTAGGTATGCACAAACAAAAGTAGACAAAACTGTCAGAATGCAGTGGGAGTTGCTTTCCATTCAGGTCATTTTCTACAGTCTACAACTTGCAGAGCATAAGCAGGAAGAGTATCTAATAATTCTGTCTCGGTTACTCTTTTCTTGTTGCTGCAACAAAATACCAAACACCCAAAATGAAGGAAGGAAAGGTTTATTTAGCTCACAGTTAGTGGAGGTTGCAGTCCATACTCAGCCGGCTCCAAGGCAGAGCGGCACATGGCAGAGGGCAGCCGTTCCTGGTGGCGGAAAACAGCAAAACGGCAAGCACAAGTGGGAGGAGCAGTGGCAACGACAGCCACAGAGCAAGTCTGTCTCGCGCACGTTGCATTCAAGCTCTCGGCCCCAGCCGGGTGTGGTGCTCACGCCCAGGATCTCAGCAGGACTCGCGCCCATAGTCCCAGCACTGAGTCAGTCACAAAGTCTGCAAGTGTGTCCATGGCTGCACGTGGGGGTGCAGCTAGCCACAAGCCATAACAACCTCTTAGAACACTGTCACCTAAAAACATGATTTAGAATGTGATGTGATTAGAAAGAGCCTTCTAATAATATCTGTATTTCCCCTTTCAAAACAAAAGGAAATTTTGTTGAGAGAAAAAAATCTGCTAAAGTCGTAACATGTTAGTGACAACTGAGGCAAACTCTGCTGTGCTCTATGCTGCTTCCATTTATAGAGCTGGAACATTCTGCAACAGATCTTGGAGTTGGGAGTTTTGCCAAACTTCTTTCAGAACTATTATATTTAAATGCTTCATCATAGTCGTTTAGGTCACTCTTTGAATAAAAGTAAATTAAAGGTTCTAATTGGTATCTGAATTACCTGGTTTAGCTTCCTTATACCTGTGTTGGAAGGTAAATTATAGCACTTTTTAAAAACAAACAAACAGGCTTTTGTTTCGTAGGATGTAATTGTCAGAAACAATAAAGGTGTGCGTATGTTTATTTCACTTTTTCTTCTGTTTTGTAAGTGGAATGCTTCTTGTGTGCATCATAGAATTTTAACTATAATTACGAGATATCCAGTTAGTGGCTAGCAAAAATATACAGATGAAATTAAAGGTAAAGATTGTTACACACCTTAGTAATAATATATACACCATGTATATTTTGAAATGTTCTGACATGTGGTATTGTAAAATAATAGCAGTGACAACTGAGCTCTAAAATTTACTGAGAAGGGAGTCGTGTAGCAAATGTGCTTGTAGAATTGTCCAGTGGTTGAAAGAGTTGGAAATCTGCAAAACAGCAGTTAGATTAGGAGGGTTATTTTGCTTAAAATGTATGGTACTTCTCAATAGAAGAATTGGAAATGAGATTAAAGTATTGTTATGGCTAGCAAGCCTTGATTATAAAACATCTCTATTTGAAAGTATGGTGTATATTATCATAAGCACACTGTGTATATATTCATATTCTCTAGACATTCAGAAACATTACTATATATAATACTTAATAAAATCAGTCTCTAGTTAGTTTCAGTATGAATAAGCAAGTATAATCGAATAAGGAAATTGTTTGAGAAATAAGTCTTGGAACAAGATGCGGTTGCAAGAAGAAGCAGGCAGCAATTTTTTATCTCAGTACTTCTGCAGTTTGTATTTTCATGGGAAATTGAAGTTGGGTTGCTAAAATACTGATAGAATTACTCTTCCTCGAGCAATTGCTGGCGCATTAGGAGCCCACCACTTGGCGAAGCACAGTCCGGCTCTTGAACGAATGTACACAGAACATGTACTGTCTGATTTTTTTTTTATTGCTGTACAGTTACTCAGACTTTAAATATTTTAGAGATTTATTCTGATTTGATTCACAAGATGAATCAAAGTATAATAAACAATTATATAAATACATAGTAACAGTGCAAATTATACATCTTTTTCTCATTGTAAGGATTTGAATTTTTTAAAGATTTTTTAAAATGTATTTAGTACAGAGTCTACAAGGCCCACAGGGTCTCACTACATAGATTGGACTCAGTGATTCTCTTGTTTTCAGCCTCCCAAGAGCTGGGATTACAGGTACATGCCACCATACCCAGTCTCAGCGTGCCCCAGGGGTGGGGCTGGCACGGCATGCCAAGGATTGAACCCCTGTTCCTGCATCTGCCTAAGCAGGTGCTTTAATCCAATGAGCTATCTGGCCGCTCCCCCCCTTTTAGGATTTTTAAAATGATGAATGAAGGATTAAGGAAAATCTGGGTACTCTGCTTCTGGTAGGATCTGCACTATGTTTATGGTGAGTTAGAGCAGGCGTTAAAGGCAGAGTGCTGAATTCAAATAGGTGTGGTACTTGCCCTGATGCTCATATTTTGTGGAGAATCAGATTTCAGCACAGGAATCAACGAATGCTGCCACTGAGAAAGAATTCACGTGGGAAGAAAGCAAGACGTTGGGAGAGAGAGCACTTGAGAGAACGGGAAATGTTGGGTGAGGCCTGTGCATACCTCAGGGTTGAATGGATGAATAGCAGCCACACTGCGGATAACAGAGATACATTTCCAGAGAGCATGTGGAAACATTCTGATACCTTCACCAAAGTGAAAGGAGACTCATGAGAAGCAGGGTGGGGAGTGACAGAGGACTCAAATCTGTGTGGGAATCTTGAGGGCAAGGGTCACATCATGGAAGTTCTGATTTTCTTCTCAGAACTGGGGATTTAGTCTCCTTCCTTATTCTTATAATTCTTATTTTATAATAATTTTGTGACTGTTGGTCCTGATGATTGATAGATGTTTTAATTCCTGCAGTTGTTGTTTATCATGTCTTTTGTTGGTTTCTAGACCTGTTACTGGAGGAAAGTCTGCATAGATGTCAACCTGTGGAGAGAGGGTGGCAGTGACATGGTAAGGGACCATATGTTAGCTGTAACAGACAGCGGGGTCGTTACCTGAGAGGAGCTGCTCCAGTCATCCAGGAAGGAGATTTTGGTGTGAAGGGAAGAGAAGCCGTACAGGAATGGGGCTTGTGGTGTGTCCTGGCTGACAGGCGGGAAGGAGAAGCCTTTGCGGCGATTCGGAGTTTGGGTCTAGAATAACCGGGAATCCAACAGTTAGACCTGTGACCTGGCCACCGTAGGACTTACATCACTGAGTTTTTCCAATTAACGAGGTTATGCATAGGAAGCATTAAAGCCGGGAGCAGCATGTTGAAGCTTGCTGAAATACCAGCGAGTTGTAGCGTTGCTTCCGCTAGCTGTCTTCTGTTGTGTGGTTAGGCTGGTGATGGGGCGTGGACGGGCACAGAATATACGTGCTTGGAGCTAAGACTGTAATTCACTGGAAGACTTTAGATCAGTGAACTGTGTGCAGCGTTCATGGAGCAGTATTAGGCAGCATTACCAGAAGGAGCAGGGCAATATTGTTGGTATTATAACCTGGCCCTGCACGTGGCAGTTTCGGGCTCATTCACTTTACGACCACAAGTTCTGCTTGTCACCCAGCATTCTGTCGCCTACCCCTTCTTTCTAACTGAAAGTTTATCTTTAAAACAGTGTCAGTTTTTCTGTGACACCACCTACAAGGAAATCTGAAAGAAAACCAATGATGCTACCTAGATTTGTTGTCATTCAGACAGACTCTGGGCTTGTGGAAGCTTTAAGAAGCCTTCTAGGATCAACTTCAAACTGGGTGGAGACAAGAGTGAAAACAAATGTGAATGATTTTAGAAAAGAGTTGCCCATCACTGGGTTCATGCACTGTCTGAACAGAATTTCACAGGATTTCATTAGGTCACTATTCTGTTGAGAGAATAATTCTAATAACCCAATGTATCCCATCCAGAGTCCTAGAATTTATGAGGATTTCTAAGCACTGATTCTGAAGAGCCGCTTACCATTGACATAGCTTCTCTCTGAAAGTTCGGCAGTGTGGAGCGAGCTTACTACAAGTGCAACTTGTCATCCTTGCATGAATTGTGGTTGGGAGGGTAGTATTGGACTGTATATATTAAGATTCGTACTGTACATTCTTCCTCTTCCTACTAGCAGGAAGGCTGTCTCAGAACACATCAGAGCGCAGACTGGCGTACGTTGTCTCATGTAGACACAGCCTTTTTCCTTCATAGCGTATGTAGTCCCTGATCAAATACGCATACTTGTAGCATAGCTCAGATTCATTAAATAGGACACTAAGTAGGTTAGCCATACTTAATGTGTGTCAGCTCTTCTGCTTATTGACCCTAAAGATCATAGATGATTATGAGTCAAGAGCTTTACATTATTTTGGGTCCAGACGACCAGATTTGCATGTCTCATTAGATCTCAAATGTAAAATCACCGGCCAAAGATCATCAGATCATATTATCCTCTCATTCACAGCCTCCTCCCACTCCCCTCCCCCAGCACTTGTGCATGCTCAGAAGAGTGTCTTCACTGTTCCCTGGAAGGACATGAGCCTGCTGACTGCTGTGTTCCAGCTGCATTGTTGATTTCTTATTTTTTTCTTTTCTTTCTTTCTGTTTTTATGTACAGGGTCTACAGAGGCTCACTATGTAGATCAGACTCTGAGTGATCCTCCTGTTTTCAGCCTCCCAAGCGCTGGGATTGCAGGTGCATGCCACGGCGCCCAGTCTCAGTCTCCCTCTCAGCGTGCCCTGGGGATTGAACCTCAGTTGCTGAGCCTGAATAAGCAGGTGCTTTAGTTCGCTGAGCTATCTGGCCGGCCTTGATTTCCTATTTTTTATGCAAACCAACTTCATTCCTGCTTTAGTCCTTTTCTGTCTGCCTCAGTCCTATGGATATTGTCATTTTGTTTTCTTTTTAATATTATATTTGTGATGCATAATAATTGCTTTTATCTTGGGGGATTGGAATGTACAGGTATCACCTTTTTCTAATGGCCGGCTCAGCCCACCCTGGAGGCAGGGATGGCACGGCACGTGGTGCCACGGATCGAACTGTAGTCCCTGTGTGCTTGCCTAAGCTTGCCTAAGCAGGCACTTCAGATTGCTGAGTTATCTTGCCAGCCCAGGTATCACTTCTCAATAATTTTTAGATCCCCTAAATGGTTGATATGGCTCACCCTTATGTCAATCTCTCTTTAAAATTTTCCTGTGTAAGTAACCCATTTCTGTCTTTTTACACAAATTTTAAATTAAGTATGTTAGAATACACACAATAGAATTATAGAAGACAGTGTTTTTAACATTTAGTACGAGTTTTGGAATTTATGAATCTATTCTGCTATGGGTATGTGTCTGTTGTGGTGTGTGTCCACTTGCGTCCCTCCAGTCCTCATGCAGTCATGGGGTGGCTTTAGTGGACTGGTGATTGATTATTTTGGGTGTGGGTGCTGCACCAGCTCCAGGGCGGGTAATTTGCGTTACAATGTAAGGAGCGGAGAGAGGCCAGCTAGCTGCCTGAGCTTATTCTACTGAGCCGTCTCCCCTGCTCCCTTTGCTCTTGCCCTTTGCCACCGCCATGAATGGCTGCTCTGTGCTGTGTGCCGCTCTGCCTTGGAGCCAGCTGAGTGTGGACTGAAACCCCCACTAATTGAACTAAATACACCTTTCCTTCCTTAATTTTGGGTGTCAGGCAGTTTGTCCCAGCAACAAGAGAAGAGTAACTGAGGCAGTGTCTTCAGAGTGGGCTTTATGTATAGCTATCTAACCTGACAAATGTAAGATTACATTTATTTATTTTTAAAATTTTATGTATTTGGTATAGGGTCTCACTATGCAGCTCAGACTTGTAGTGACCTTCCTGTTTCAGCCTCCCTAACACTGGGATTATAAGCCTGAACCATGTGCAGTCACAGTGGCCACCTCAATGAGTCCCAAAGTGGGGCCGGCGTGGCGTGTGGTGCCAGGGATCAAACCTGGGTCCTTGTGCTTGCCCAGGCAGGCACTTAGTCCACTAAGCTATCTCCACAACCCAGATGTGAGATTTGAATAATGCATTTTCCAACCCAACTAAGTGGGCACTGATATCTTTATACACATATTTCAACAGTGTAAGTTGTTTTGGGGAGGATCTTAATAAACTTGGGAACAAAAGCCTTATTTAATATGAAAGGGATTGCTATAATCTTGTTTCCCTGTTGGTTTGACATTTTAAACTGCCGCAATTTTAATTTTATCTCTTTTGCCAACAACTCATCACATAAAGCTCAAATGTATCCAAGTATACATTTTAAAGTATTACATATTGTTCTGATTTAACCATGTTATAAGTAAATAGATTGCATCTCTTAGCACATATTGAAAGGAGATATATTTTTGTTGTTGTTTTGTGTTTTAAACTCTTGATCATATTTGACTCTGATCTTTTTCCCATGTATCATCTATTCTAACCATGTTTATTACATTCCTACTTCATTTCTTTCTTTTTTTTTTTTTCATTTTATGTATTTGGTACAGGGTCTCACTAAGAAGCTTGGACTGGTAGTGATCCCCTTGTTTTCAGCCTTCCCAGTGGTGGGATTCCAGGCGTGCGCCACCACTCTTGGACTCAGTTGCTCGCCCAGTGCGCCCCGGGGTGGGGCTGGCATGACATGTGGGACCAGGGATTGAGCCCTGGTCCCTGCACTTGCCAAAGCAGGTGCTTAGCCTGTTGAGCTATCTCTCTGGCCCATCCTACCTCATTTCCTCCCACACAGCTCTCCGTTCAGGACTGTTGCCTGTTCTCCCTATCCTTGTTTTCTTTTCTGAGCTCAGATGGCTGCTAATCTGCGATCCTGAGTGGAGCGTTTTAGTTATAGAGAAGTACGACTTTTTCCTAAAATTTTTGACCATCTTGGGCCAAGGAGAAGTGCAGGCCAGACATGCCTAGCCTCTACTCCTACAGTATTCCTTCTTACCTTCTTTCCTCTCCTCATAGTTTCAAGCCACAGATTTGACCACGTCATGCATTCAGCCTCGAAAACTTCGATGGAGCTGGGCAATAGCTCAGTGGATTAAAGCGCCTGCATAGGCGGACGCAGTGCCCAGGGTCTGCTCCCCAGTGTGCTGTGCTGGCCCCGACCCCAGGGTGCACTGAGACTGAGATTGAGGCTGGATGTGGTGATGCGCGCCTGTAATCCCAGCTCTTGGGAGGCTGAACACAGGTGGACCACTACAAGTCTGATCTATGCAGTGAGACCCTGTAGACCCTGTACTAAAATACAAAAAAAAAAAAAAACGAAAAAAAAAAACCCCCAAAAACCTTTGATGCATTTCTTAGTTATTGCAGCAGGAGCTAAATTTGGCTTTGTGTTTTTGCTAGTTCTTTCTTTGTGTGAAATTTCATTCAATTATAAACTCTCAGAGCCCAAGTTTCCAGTTTATGTTATAATGACTTGTATATTGAATTATGTCTCCTGCCCAAGGAATATAATATTTTAGTGAATATTGTATTGACCAAGTGTTTTTCTAAAGATACTTTCTTGCAATCAAACTTCATAAATGATTAACTTAAAGCAGTGAAAAAATGAAGTTTAATTCTACATCAGGTTTTTTTAATATTCTCTCAGGAGTTGATAGCTTAGGATGAGTTCTCAGACTTTGGCCCAGTCTTTCTGTTCTGGAGGAATTACTGAAGCTCAAATGCTGTGCTATAGGATCAGAATTTTAGATCCTATAGATTGGAAGTGATACTTCTTATGCATATGTGTGCCCAGGAAGTTACTGGGTGATTATTTTTTTTTTGTTGTTGTTCTGCAAACTTAAGTTGTTAACCCTCCAGAAGAGAAGCTTAATGATATTATTACCCTAAGATGTAGGCTGTTGAGCTTAACATCAGTGTCTGTCTGAATATCAAACACCTCATGCATACCTTGCTGAATTCATGCACCTACAATTTATGAATGGCAATGGAATACCCATCTCTGATGAAAGTAAACAACAAAGGGGATATAAACGAAGGACCATTTTGTAGTGAAAAAAAATATGTATCTGTATATACAAAATAGGATAGATATACAGCTACTTTCTCTTCAGTGAAAAGAAAGTATTGAACTAATGGTGTTTAGACAAGATAGCATGTCTGCATCTTGTACTATGAACAACTACTACACAGACAATATGCACTGTATTAATTATTGTAACTGTCCTACTAACCTGATTTGAAACTGTCTCATTGCTACTTCTTTCTCAGTATAATTAATATAAAAAGAGTTTCTGTGTGATATGGCTGGTACCCAGCTAGGACCCCGCTTAGCCTGAATGTAAGGTGACCCAAAGTCACTGGTTGGTCAGCCCTGAAGTTACCGAGTCAGAGAGCATTTACAAGATGATTTTGAAATGAGAGTTAAATGGCCTTGAGTTGTTAATTTTTCCTACACCTCCTTGGCTTTACATTTTCTTACTTCCCTACTAATCACTCAGTTCCTTACAGGCTTCCTTCCTATTGGCCCTTGGTTGGAATAGAAAAGACCTTTAACCTGTGGGATACATACATTAAATCATCAGTTTGTTTTTTCCCATCCTTGGTTGCTCAAAAGAGTTGGTGTTTAAGATTGACTTTCTAAGTTTTCAATATCTCATTGAATCCTCATAATAATCCTATGAATTATTTCCATTTTTCAGATGAGAAGAGGTTAGGTCTTTGGTCCAAGGTTACATACCCAAGAGAGGAAGAAGAGTCAGCATGGGAAATCTGCAAGGTGGGCTCTGTGACCCATGCCACCACACCGCTCTCTTCCAGTATCTCTTTGGGTCCAATCAATTGCTGTTGTCCTTGTTTCAACCTATAGGTTGGTGCCTTTTCCACAAATTCTTTTGGTGTCTCTAGTTAATCGCTAGTCTAATACTGTCCTCTGGGCATCACAGGATGCTTTATGCTTGAATGGGAGAGCCCAAATAACTATCGCTCTGTAAGGAGCTGTGTCTTAGTCGGACTTACTCAGGTCTCTAAGTGCAGCTGTGCGTCAGTATTACAGAATATTTTTATCTCTTGCTTTATGGAAAATGGCAGCCCTTCACCAGTGGCTGCACCAGAAAGGAACGGAGTTTCACGGATATCGTCACATTTAGCTTTAAGAGCAAAAACAATAGCAACAAGACCAAATGAAACGTTTCCCTGATTTTCTGATTGCAGAGAGCATGAAGGAGTTTTTGGAGGTCTCATAACCACAGGAGCCAAGTTCTACAGCAGGTTTTCCTTTCCCTTCAGCATTGGTTTTACTGTACAGTGTAAATTAGGTGTCCACATTAAGATGGAAATTATACACTTTGCAACTTTTAGAAGAGATTTTTACAAGTGTTGAGTGCAGTTGTTAAGCTGGAGAGTTGGGTCTTCACCGACTAAATATTTGCTTAGTCTCTGTTTGAAGTATGGATTTTCCTAAGTTCCTGGAATATACCATTGAGGAGAAACGGAAGACACTTGTGTTGTTTGCTTGTGTTTGAATCTTGCAATGTAATGGTGAGAGAGTGACAATAAAAACATGTAGAAATGAATAAAATATATGATGGCAGTCGATGTATGCCAGGGAGAGCAAAACAAAAGAGCGAGGTCGGGAAGAACAGAGACCTGGTAAAGGGAGTGCGCTCGGGATCTGACACTCAGGAGACCAGGCAGGCGTGAGGTGTCTGTAAGCACTGCGGGGGACTGTGCACTAGCACAATCACTACAGAAGCCAGGCTGGAGAGTTCTCAAAAAACTGAAATTAGAAATTACATTCAATCGGCGATTCTGCTGTAGGACGCCTTCCTGAAAGAGTTAAAAATATCATGCCACAGCGATGCCTGCCTGCCTGTGTGTACAGCAACAGCTATCACAGCTCAATCTTGAACAGCCTGGGTGTCCCTCAGAAGATGAATGGGCAGAGAAAACGAGGCATCTTTAGCCGCCTCGGCTCTAAAGAGGGATGCATCTGAGACATTTGTAGAAAAATGGATGCACCTTGAAAAGATAAGTTTACATGAAATAAATCAGACACACAGGCTTAGATCTCATGTGGCTTCTCTCATTTGAGTCCTCAAAAGTACAAAGTAAAGAGCAAAATAAAAGATTGATAAATGGGAACATGGAGATAGGTATTTCTCAGGGGACGTGATATGCTAAGAGATTGAGGATGGGTGGAGTAGGGAAGGAGACAGAAAAGGAGTTAAGATGATCCAGTACATATACCAACTACCCACAATGGCTTTTTTTTTCTTCTGTGTTTTAAGGAAGGGTCTACAGGGTGTTCAGAGTCTCACTACTAGATCAGACTTGTAGTGAACTACCTGTTCTAGCCTCCGAAGAGCTGGGATTACAGACATGCGCCACCAAGCCCAGTCTCACTTGTCTCAGCATGCCCCAGGGGCGGGGCTGGCATTGGCATGGCAGGCCTGGGGATCTAATCCCTGACTCCTGTGCCTGCTTGCAGGCATTTTAATCTGCTGAGCTATTCGACCGGCCTATGTTGCAAACACGAACTAATAACAATACTGAGAATAATAACAAGAAAAGATACATGGAAGAAGGAAAAGGAGAAGGGGAATAGAAATAATCAAGACAAGGTAAAATGTATATCTGCTCCCTAAGTTGAATGTAAACACTGTGTACAGCAGACATGCACTAATAAAAAACAAACAAACTAATTATATAAAAACAGCAGTGGAGGTGAAGAAGTTAGCTCTGATTGGCTGGGGAAGACTGCTCAGGTAGAAAGGGTACAGAGGGCCCATGACCACATGTGGCCATGTGTTTAGTGTGTCTCAGGAGCAGTGTGGAGAATGCGGCGGCCACAGAGGAGGCCGTAGCAGGGTCCTTGACAGAAGCAACGTGCAGCCAGATTTCGTAGGGCCTTGCACCTCATGGGAGATTAGAGCGCAGTGATGTCCTCTGACACGGCCATGGAGCAGCGGGGACTCCGTGAAGTGTGGATCCTAGACAGGGCATGGAGGGCAAACATGACCCTGTAAGAGACCGTGTCGTTAGTCTGCATGATGATGGCTGCTTGGACTACGAGCAGAGGACAGCGGAAGAGGTTGGACGTGACCATGTGCTGGCCGTGCCCTGGAAGGTAGAGCCAGTGCAGTCAGCTGGTGGGTTGGACAGTAGAGTGAAAAGGATGAATACAGACTGATGCCCAACATTTTGCCTGAGAAACGGTGAGGGATGGCATTGGTGCCACTGGGAACAGTGCAGGAGCAGGACTTGGGAGAGGGGATGAACCTGAGAAATTGGCTTTAATCTGGAAATCTCGTCAGGCATGCAGGGACCAGGTGGATTCAGCAACTATGTCTAGTGAGGATAGTAATCATGGACTCTGCAACATACGCATGGTATCTGAAGCCACCAATGAAGGGAGCACTCACAGGGCAGGTGCTGTGGACGACTGAGACATGGCGAAGGTGCACTGCACTTCCGAGAGGAGGAGCAATGTCAGAAGGCTGAGCTGGAGCGGCTGGTCAGGGAGCAACTCTTGCTTACGGTCCTTGAAGCAATAAGAAGGCCCAGCAAGAGCTCAATTGGAACTAACACCCCAAACCCTAAGGCAGATGATGTAAGAAAGGCATAAGTGTTGCCTGGGGTTCGTCAAGGCAGTGGTTCTTGGAGACTCTGACTGACACAGTTTTGGTGGGGTGGTGAGAACAAAGGAGTAGTAGAGTGAGTTTCCCCCAGGATGGGGAACTTGGGGAGAGCTTGGGGCAGAAGTGCAGGCTTGACAAAATGTAACCATGTTCCTGTTTTGAGGGGCTCTAAATTCTTCATGCTTGAACATGATTCTCTTATTTGAGAGTAGTTTAAAAGGAAAGGAGAAGGAGGGGGGA
>NDGM011070934.1:0-14829 GCA_002564305.1 Octomys mimax
CTTTGCTAAGCTTGTTCCAAGTAGGTGCTTTAGACCACTGAGCCATCTCTCCAGCCCCTACATATTCTTTTGTGAACTACATTTTCATGACCTTTTTTCTGATACAGCATTTTATTGGAAGGTTTGTCTTTCTTTCTGAATGTCACGTTCTTAGCACTTACCAATTTTTATTTTGTTTATACTCTCTAACTATAGAGTCTATTTTTTAAAACTTTTGTCTACTTATACATTCATCTTTTATTTTGACATTATACTTTTGATGGTACATTTAGAACATCTTTTCAACCCCAAATTATGTAAATATATCTGTGTTCTATTACATTTTCCTCACTACATCTAAAATTTGGTGTATATCAGCAATGTTGTCTTTGATTCCTCTCATGATTAGCTAAGTTTGGTTGCTCTAACAAGTTTTCTTTTCCTTTCAAGAGTGCTAATAGCTGATCAAAGGGCTTGTTGTGTATTATCTCTCCTTAGCCTTTATAACAATTTCATGCGATAATATTTTATCTGGCTTATAGATAAAGAAACTAGCACTTTATGAGCATAGATAACTGACTGAGGTTTACACAGCTTGGATGTGGTGCTGATGGACTTTTACCCCACGTCTATATAGCCAGAGCATGTGGAAGTTAGGCACTCTGCAAGCACTGGTAGACCTCACAAAGTCCTTGGAGTTGTCTTCCTCCACCCAGTAGCAACGTAAAGAGAGCCAGAGTCTACCACCTACCTTAGCTGCAAGCCACCATTCTGAAGGAGGCCCTGTGCTACTGCAGCTCCAACCCTGCTTCCATATTCCACAGAACAGGAAGAGGCAAGTGAGTCTTAAAAAGTGAGTTTTATAGTTGAGCACGCTGTCACACCTCAAAATATAGAACTCCCGAGGGCCGGGGAGATGGCTCAGTGGAATAAGTGCTTCCGTGGCAAGTGCAAGGATCTGAGTTCAATCTCTGGTTCCACAAAAAAAAATAAAAATAAAAATAAAAAAAAAATAGAACTCCCATAGAAGATAGGGAGTTAATTAATAGCTTTTGCAACTGTGTTAGTATGACATGTCTAGGTACTGAATTTTTTTTATCACTTCCAAGTCTTTTTGTGTGTGGGGGGGGATTTCTGAGTCTTGAACTAAGAAATATTCTATTTGTAATTGTTGCGTCGTTATGTTTATTCTGATTATGTTGACTCATATTTAACCACAATAGTACTTTTCATTTTATGCATTATGGTTCTGTGCATCCCTGTCTCTCATGAACATTAAAGTGCCAACATTTTAGAAACTTTTAAAAAATATGTATCTCATTTAGCTCATTTTTTAAAAAAATGTATTTAGTACAGGGTGTTTAGTACAGGGTCTCACTACACAGCTCAGACTCATAGTGATTCTCCTGTTTTCAGCCTCCCAAGCGCTGGGATTACAGGTGAGTGCCACCACGCCCAGTCTCAATCACTATCTCAATGCACCCCAGGGGTGGGGCCCAGCACAGCATGCTGGGGATGGAACCTGGGTCCCTGTGTCTGCCTAATCCTTAGAAACTGAAAAGTAGATGGAAGTTCATTGGTCCAAGAGCATCCCTGGTGAGGCAAGACCTAGCAGCCTGAGAACAGGGAAGAGCCCTAGCTGTACTATATAGATAGTCTCCTCCCCCAGGCTATTGTAACTTGACCTTTTCAGTGCTGTAAGCCACCATTCCAAGACTGAGCCCTGCCCCTAGAAAGACCAGCCACACACACTTCCAGCCCTGTAGCACCAAGCCATAAAAGCGGAAGGTCTCCAGTAACACAGTTTGTCCTAATGCTCACTCTTGCCTTTTACCCTTCATGCCTCTGAACTAGGGCTTGTTTATGAGATCTAAAACAGAGTCCTTCTTGTTATCTTTCCATTTATTTACATGGTCCCACTTTATGCTAACAGAAATCGTGTTGGTGTCCTGCACATGGGCAGCACTGTTCTGCAAAATCTAGCAACAGTTCATATTTCCCGTGTGTGTATGTGTGTGTGTGTGTGTGTGTGTGTGTGTGTGTGTGTGTGTTGGTTAATTCAGTAATATTCAGAATTGAGGAGGGATCCAGTACCCCTGCCTCAGTACTTTGTTTTAGCTTTTGTCTCCCGAAATATCAAATGAGTTACACATAGCAGAAGACTGCCCATCCAGGAAAACAGTCCATCTTGGGGTCTCTTTTGACTGATTCAAGAAGACAGCAGCTGCATCTCACCTTAATTTTGTAATATTTCTTTAGTATAACTGTCAGTTAAAGGAACTGGCAAAGCAAACATTTTCAAATGTAAAACAATAACTTTCTGTGCATCTAATTGAACTTTACCATGAGTGACTCTATTCTTAAGTCCCTTAACTATTCTCCACATACCATTCATTCTTTTATTATTATGTGCTTAATCTCCTTTTTGTTTCATGGGTTTCTCAAGAGCCATGCTGAAGTCTAAGCTCCTACCTCTTAGAAGCTTCTGGTATTGCATCTCATTAGCAAATCCATTCATCAACTGTTTAGTCAATGTTACTATATGCCTTGTAGGAGGTGGACAGAATAAAGCATCTGATCTCAAGAAACTTACATCTTATCTTCTAAATCTTATACATTAGCAAAATAAATGAACATGTACCGAAAAGAGAGTCAAGATATAGGACAAAGATTGCTGAAGAAGTGTTACTTTAGACAAAATAGAAAGGTTCTCTCAGACTGCATTCTTCATCATATCCTTAAAATATGGGAGAAGAACCTCAAAAGATCCTAGCAATGCAATGATAGGTCAACAGAATCCTTAGAAACTGAAAAGTAGATGGAGGTACACTGATCCAAGAGCATCCCTGGTGAGGCAAGAGCACCATCAGATATATGAGCCCCTGATGCTAATATACTCATCTATAAAAGAAAATGACCTCTGCATGTCATGGCATTGCACAATCCAGTGTCTATAAAGTACCAGACATACAGTCAATACTCTGTAACTATATCATAGCTTTTTGCTCCATTTTTCCCTTCCCCTTCCCCAGATTCTTACCTTGATAAAAACAGATAGCCTTCTCCCCAGGCCATATACATGTTCTGATAGACACCCTTATGAAGAAACAATTAGAAATTAGACTAATTTGTCTTTATCATACTATTTACTCAATCCCATAGAGCTTGGGATCTTTAAGTCACTTAGAATGATTAAAAAAACATTTCTTATTGGGCTGATCTAGTGTCTGGATGGCCCCAAGAAGGTGCCATTAGATAGAGATTTTACTGACAGGCTAAGAAGGAATCAACTTGAGTAATAAATATTCTATGATGTGAGCAGATTTAGGCCCTTGGGAGTTGGGAGTTAATAACACTCTCCAACATGTCATAATTAGAATAAATATTTAAAATCTAAATCTCACCTTCCTCTGCCCATTTGTAATATGTAAACAAAAAGCCAAGGACCAGCCAGATAGCTCAGCAGATTAAAGTGCCCACTTAAGCAGGCAAGCAGGACCAGGGTTTGATCCCAGGCATGCTGTGTTGGCCCCACCCCAAGGCACCCTGAGATAGTGACTGAGACTAGGCATGGTGGTATGCACCTGTAATCCCAGTGCTTGGGAGGCTGAAAACAGGAGGATCACTACAAGTCTGATCTGTGTAGTGAGACCCTGTAGACCCTGTACTAAATACATCTTAAAAATTAAAAAAAATCCCTTAGTAATATTTCAATAAGGAAAAAAACTGGTATTGCTATTGGTATTGACAAATAATAATAAAAAGTAGCTTCCTTACCCTGAGAAGTGAAATCCAGGTTAATTTAGCCCCATAAGTCCTCCCCCCCATAAATCTGTAAGTGTTGTTCTCATTACAGAACAGATCAAAACCAACCTCATTACACTTTAACCTGGTCACTCCTACTAGCCTCTTTCATGTAGAAGATGCAACTCTGAATTAGAAATAAGATCAAGAAATTGATGAAGAGCTTCATGTCTTGGGCTTGACCTAGGTGAACTTAGGGAGCTGCTTACATATCTCTTGAGCTTTTACTACAAAAATATCCTTCCTCCTTTATCTTTTCATCTTCTACCCACTCTCAAATTGTGGTCCACACCTGTGGTACTATGTGGCCACAAGTCAGCAGGGTCTTCTTCCACTGTCCCAAAAGCTTCAGGAACATGGTGATTGCATCTCCTCAGTAGTGTTAACTTCCTGTCAAGCCTTTCTAGTAAGTGACTACAAACACAATATAGTCCCATTGTTTATAAAATGCATGTAGCATTTTAAGTCCTTACTCATCCTATCTTCCAGAGAGACAGAGAGAAAACACTGGACTTATGTTAAGGAAATCATGAAAATTTTAAAATCTAGTAGTCATTTTCTAAGTAAAGCTAAATGTCTAGAAATTTGAGCCTGATACTCTATTTTAATACCGACAGACTTGGAGCAGTGCAGACTTTCTGTTTTGAACTTTTTTTTGAACTTTTTCTTATTATGAGCCTTAGCCTTAAGAACCCTAGCCTTAAGAACAAAAACACTATGGTGCAGATCACTGGCAAGCAGAACATATGCAGAAGTCAAACTATGCACCATTTAATCGCCAAACTGGTCCCCTGTCTACAATGCTTCCTCTACCCCACTTTTTACTCAGCTATAACATACTTTTCTCCCCATCTCTGTCTTATCATTGTATCACATTGGAAAAGTATCCTTCTACTTCTTTAGAAATCTCTGGTATTGAGGAATAACCAAATGGTATTTCACATGATGGGAAACTGTTAACTAGAAACGGGAATGAGAAAAAATAAAAAAGGCAGTTGTAAGAAGCATCCTTGCAGCTGGACTGAATCCACATAACAAATCATTTGTGATAGTGCCAAAAGGAATTAGAACATTGCAAAGATGTACCATGTACTAGAACATGGATCCTAGAGTTGGCTTTGATTGATGTGTAAAAATCAAAATAGGAAGCTGACATGAGGATGATGATTTTTAATTTTTCAAATAAATTTATTTTAAAAAGAAAAACCCTCTATTATTGCCATTTCAAAAGAGCATTTTAGTGGTATTTTAGTCAGACATAAAATAATGACATTCTGACACATGCTACAACATGGACAGACTTGAAAACATTAAGCTAAGTGAAATAAGCCAAAGAAAAAGCAGAAAAGCTGTCTTGACACACTGCATGAAGCACTTAAAAAAGGCAAATGCATAGAGGCAGTAAATAGCTTAGAGATTGTCATGAGGGAGGAAGAATAGTGATTTATTACTTCATGGCACAGAGCTTCCATTGGGAAAATCTTGAAATAGACAGCAATGAGGGCTTCACAATATCATGAATACAATTATTAACACTGATTTTTACACTTAAAAAGGTGAAAATGCCCAGACAGGAAGACATATGAACACACACACAAACACAGAGAGAGACAGAGAGAGAGAGAGAGAGAGAGTGTGTGTGTGTGTGTGTAAAAAGCACAGATGCTCACCCACAGGTGCTTTCACTGAAGCAGAAGAAAAGGTATAGATCCAGCTTACCATATCAATAGTTCAGGATCGTTTTGTGAAAGTGAAAGACTTTTGCTGTTGAATTCTTATTTCTGCCTAATCCTCTGTCCAATTAATGTTACGATATAACCCAGGATTATCTACCCCGACACTAACTACTACAAACCTTCCCAGTCAAGGCCAGGAGAACAACCATGCTTTCCCATCTCCATCTCCTTCCTTCTGTTGCCATTCCTCTCCGACGTTCAGTCACATCCTACTCTCCTTCGAGGCCAGTTCAAGAACCAATTCCTAATGCAGCAGCAGACTGTCTGGGCCTAACTAGCCTTAACCCTCCTCACTGATTTCCATGGCCTTGAACTCTATCAGAGTATAAGATGTTACTGGCCTTTACTTACCCATAGAAGAGTACTGATTACTGTTTTCCACTCGTTAGTCCTGTGTAAGCACCTTCTCTTAGCCTTACTTGGTATCTGCCTTATGAAGCAAATGCTCACAGTTTTGCAAGTACTCAATGAACATGGTTACTGTTGATTAATGATTAGCAGTGAATATCTGGTACTTGGCATACCCACTCCACAGTGCTTAATTCATACATCTAATCACAGGGGCTATGTTTACTATAATAAACATCCTCAAAATAAAATAAAATATTAGCTTCATTTTAATAAAAAAAAAGCTGAAGTACTGAACAATCAAGTGACCTGTTAGTTCAGATGCTAGTTTAAAATTTATGTCACCAAAGATCCATCTCTTTAAGAATAAAAAAACTTCCTAGTTTATGTCCAATTGAGAATCTAAGAAAGCCTTTTTATGTGGAAAATGACACATTTAGTTATGTAATAAAAGCTTATCATGCAACCTCTAGATCTAGCAAAGTCATTAAAAAAACTTTTTTGTTTAATAGTGCCTTAATTTTGGCCTTTAAAAATTAGATATAATATGTATGTATTTATACATAGTCTTTCTATAGAAAATTGGAAAATAAATCTGGAGGTAAAAGACTATAATCCACTAGCTAAAGTTAACAACTATCAAAAGATGTTGACCTTTTCATACATTTTCCTATGGATATCAATTTCTCTTTTGACAGAAAATGTGTGTGCATGTGTGTGTGTCTTTGTAAGTTTTTAACTTAAAGGAACATAATTTACAGATCAAATATACATATATGTTTCCAATAATGACTATATGACATAAGCTGAAAGTTGTCCCACACTTTTTTATTACACAAAAAACTTTTGTGATGAACGTTCCTCTGTCTTCACACACTTGTCCAATTATTTTCTTAGGTTGAACTCCTAGAAGTAGATCTTACAGGTCAATGGTAAGAACCTATTTTTTTTGTAAAAAATAATAATTTACGTATGTGATATATATTCTTTTAAAATTATAAAATACTACATAATCAAGTAATTTTAAGATGGGGGGGTTTGGTTTGTTTTGTTGGGTTTTTTTGGTGGAACCGGGGATTGAACTCAGGCCCTTGCGCTTGCCAGGCAAGTGCTTATTCCACTGAGCCATCTCCCCGGCCCCGATAAGAACCTATTTTAAAAAACAGTGTTTGAATAAAATAAAAGTGATAAAACAGATTTAGGGGCATACTAATTTTTTACTACTCTGATGTGTTTAAAATATTTAAATCAGATAAAACTCCAACTATCTTTTTAAAATATCCAAAGAATTTATTTATTTTTTTTTGAAAACGAGATATATTTTTAATAGCACTTTCAATATTGATTCACTTTTTTTTTTTTTCAAAGAATTTAAATAGATGTTTTCTATATCCTAGTCACATGGAACTATGAAAATATACAGGGGAAAAGCATAGAAATCTAACATTGATTTGGAAGACAAGACATATCCTAATTTCAAGAAAATATTTTTATTAGTTGTTTAATCAAATGAAAAAGGTTAAGCAGAAAAAGATGAGCCCACATTTGTAGAAACTGATTCTCTCCAATTTTTAAAGAAAATATCTTTATTATTCTGATTTAAGAAATACATATTCATTATAGAAAATTTAGAGAACACAGAGATAAAATGTGAATTTCCCAGAATCCAACAAACATAAGATAACCTTATAGTTTTACTATTATCTATACAAGTGTATTTAAAGACAAGGGGCCATTCTCCTTCTCTCCATCGTGCCACACAAAAAAAATGGGGACAAGAGCTCCGTGAGGGTCATGCCTTGGCATCCTCACCATTTCATCCTCACTGTGGGCCTCCTGTCTTGCTGAAATGTGGCCCGTTTCCTTGCTGACTTCCAGACTGTGACATAATATAAATGTACAGCCCACCCCAAAGCATGACAAGGTTCCTCTGCCCCAGGGGTCACCAATGCCCTGCATGACAGGAGAGCTCAAAGTCAATTTCTGTTGCCTTCTTCATTTCAGTCAGGTTTCTCCCTAGTGACACTCAAGATGGATTCCAGATGACCAAAAAATGAAATAGTAACACCTCTTAAAATTTATACAGCACTTGCAAGTTTTTTTTAAATGTGTCTTCTCTACACATTTGACCTTTACAACAGCCTTATATGGAAGGCCAAGTAGATATTCCATTGGACAAAAGAGGAAACTGAGGCATAGGGTTGAACAACATAGCTTGTGAGAGGCAGAGCTAAGGCCTAAGTGGACGACAAAGTCAAAGCTCTTTATCCAGCTATTATTACACAGCTAGTTTAAGGTCTTAACAACTGGAAATTAAAAACCAGAAGGATCTTGAATAAATCCTTTCACCTAATCACCTCTTAGTAATCACATACAAGGAACTGAGGCCTACAGAAGGGCCTCATGGGATTGCACCAAGTCGCCAGCTAGTGAGTGACAAAGGACAGTAGATCTAAAGGCATAATCTTCAAAGTTCCAGGCCAGTACTCAGAGATGTTCTTTAATAAGCTGGTCTTCTGCTTAGTCAAATGTCAACCAGGAATGGAAATCCTAAAAGTTTAAAACAGAGACAGAAAGGACCTTAAAGACCACACCACCCATTTTACATATGAGGAAATGTGAGGTCCAAAACGCTTACATTCAGCTCCATCTTCATGTTACTGGCCAAAACCAAACCTGGCCAAAATTGTTTATTTTCTTCTTTGACACTCTGTGACACTTTGGACCATAAAGAGAAAGTGAAATTAAATAGGATTTGACATCCACAAGACACTTGGTTGGTGACAGATGTACCCACCATGGCCATGTCACAAAATAATCATGTAATTCTGGGTCTTAAGGCACACCCCCCCACTGCCATTGTTTGCTTTTTCCAGGAACCAGACAGGACACTCACTGGAAACTGTGTCTGAGAAAAGGGTCCCACAGTCCCACAGAAAAGTCTCCCATCCTTTTAATTTGCAAGTGTGTTTGTTTTTGGCTAAAAGCTTCTCCACAAATTAGCCAGAATCCTAATTAAAATTGGAACTGAGTTTCACGTAGGCTCAGTTCCCTCATATCCAAACAGCTCAGACACTCATCCTAAAGCCCTTGTTTGGGCCACAGGGACGTCTGCACTTGACTGTGGGCTACCTCTGTTCTTCAACAATTCCATCACCCTGTGGCTAGCCTTTTTTATTCAGTGGCATGGAAAGCTGTAGAGGGCAAGGGACCACTTTCCATGATTGAATATCTATTGTGCTAGGCAACGTATATGACAGCATAAGATTCACTCCTTACCTTTAAGAAACTTACAGAAGGATAAACAAAGCCATGTGCAAAGCTAATCACAGTCACAGAGCTGTAAACAGGAGGCCAAAGAGCCTGGAAGAGGAGCATGTACTGGCGAATGAGGCGGCCACCAGGTAAGGGTAAGGTAACAGCCGAGTTCTAAAAGGCTAGTAGAATCAGTCAGGCAAAGGGAGGCAGAAGGCAAGCCAGGCAGGCGGGCCAGCATCAGCCCCGGCCGGGAGAAACAGCTGGATTTACAGAAGATAAACAGTTCAACGTTACTGGAACGTCAAGTACAAGGCAGTGAGTGGTAGGAGTTCAGGCTGGTGCGGTGGGCCTAGCAAGGTGCAAGCAAGTGACAAGCCCGCATAATTCTCACCGACCTGGTACCGGGAGAGTTTATTACGCAATTCCCAAGTAAACGAATGTGGGCGCCCATGGTGAGGCTGTCAGTGACGGTCGGTGGTGGCGCCAGCCCCCGCCCCGGTATACCTGTGAGCCTTTGCAGCTGCCAAAGCAAACTCAGGCTGCCTGAATCCAAGCAGATTTTCAAGGCGGGCCGCAAGCCCCGGGCCACAGCCACCGCAGCCTCAACCCCAGTCCCCAGAACCCTCTCGTGCATTCGTTTCCGTAAAAACGCCTGTTGACGCACTGTGGCGGCTGCCTGCGCTCTAGCGCCTGCCCGGAGGTTTTCTCTGCAGTCGCCAGCGGGTTTTCCCGAAGAAGAGTCCCTGCCGGCCTCCCCGACTCGGGGCTGGGGAGGCTGGGGACGGCGAAGGCTGCCTTGGCCCAGCTGGCACCAGGCCGGGCACGCCACGGGGAAGGGCCGGTGCCCTCGGGGGCTTGCGCAAGGCGCAGTGCCGAAATCCGTCCTCCCAGGGAAGCGCAGCGGGAAACGAGAAGAGCGCCCTCCTCTCCGAGGGCAGCTGGGGGCGCCTGGGGCGGCGGCAGTCCCCAGGGGCGGCGATCGTACTCTGCGCGCAGCCAGGCTCCAGCCGGCCGTGCCGGGGCTGGGGCAGGCGCCTGGGGTTGGGGCACCCAGCTCGGGCAGGAGCGCGCTCGGTCGGGGCACGCAGTGGTCCCGGGCCCGCGCGCTGGTGCCCAGGCCGCTGTCATTACCTGGCCAGTGTGGTTTTCCCCGAGCCCGGGAGGCCTCGCAGGAGGTAGAGGTGTTTCCTAAAGCTGTGGCGGCGCAGAGGTGCCCCCCGCGGGGGCGGCCGAGAAGGCGGCTGCTGCGGCTGCTGTCGGAGGCTCAGCCTCCCAAAGGATTCGAGGAAACTGTCCTCCATGGGGAGGGGGCTGGCTGTGAAGACCCTAGGTTCCCTTTCCTGAAGTCACGATCTTGGCCAAAGCTGTTGTTTTTGTGACTCTTCGGCCATGTGATAGATGGAGGGGCGGGCGCTCAGGGCCCAGCCCCTCCTCCCCGCCCGCCCGCCCGCCCGCCCGAGAGAGCTGAGCTGCGTGGGAAGGGGCGCCCCTACCTAGAAGGCTGGGGACGCTGGAAGGCTGACCATCTGGAAAATGGGTGACGAAGCCCCTAGCTTGCCTTCCCCTCTGCCGGTGCCCTCCCCCAGAAGGAAGGGTGCCTGTCCAGTGGGACAAAGAGACATTTCTCTGCAGCCGCCTTGGAAACCAGGCCCCTTGCCGAAGGGCTCCCCCATCCACCTCAGGTCTTCCAGTCCTTGAACAGTTTTTGGTGACGATTAAAGGACGTGAACAACACTGTAAACAGTAACACCAGAAGGCCAATGTGCCCACCCTATTAAGTACACCAACATCTGGCTGGTGTCCCATGAGCTAACACACACTCCAGAGCCCGCATCTTTTCATACCCTTCTTTGCCTGCCAGAAATATTCTTAGAAAGCTTTATCGCCTCTACATAACTTTTTGTGTCTTCTTTCTCCAGAAAAAAAACACGCCGTAAGTCTCAGACTGACTTATGAGTAGTAGTAGTATGGGCGGCAGCCCAGGCAGCTGCTGTCAGGAAAAGAGGAAGTTTTTCTGGGGAACATTTAGATTCGAGAGCAAAGTGGCACAATCTCCTGGAACAGAATCCACTGAAACCATTTATAACAAATGAAGTTCTCAGCTCCAGGAATCAGTGAGCACCCACCAGCTGATCACCACAGTGATTCCAGTATTTCACACTCCTGTTTTCTGGACTAAAAGAGACAATATTCAAAATGCTCATCCTAGAAAACCCGTGTGTGGGTAATTGAGAATAATAATTACATAACGTGAATAAATTTTGTTTCTGACACCTACTGTATGACACCTGTGAACAGGAACTTCAGGGCAGGGGATTCACCTTGATCTTTAGAAAGGGACTCTGTGCCCAGGATTTCACCTTCATGGGGGAGGACAATAAGCTACTTTCCCTTGAAAATTCCCTTTCCAGCATGGAGGAAGTATGAGTTCTTGATTCTATCAACACTAAAACACAGTGGAAAAGTTACTTTAAATATTGGATAAACCATGAGGAATAGAAAATGAACAGTATGTAAATTATAACAATAGTGATACTTACATGTATTCCTGTTATGAGTCCCCTCCACTCCTAGGTGCTGGGGTTTGGACACAGGCCCTCTGTGTACTAAGCACAAGCCATAGCACTATGCCACACCCCTAGGGCATGCTTCTTATAGGAGTTTTTGCCCAGCCTCAAATACTATCTTTCATTCTAGATAATCTCTAAGATTACAAATCAGTCACATGTGGCTACTGAGCATTTGAAATGTGGCTAGCCCATATTGAAATGTAAATGCATGCTAAATTTCAAAGCTTTGGGGTTAGGGAGATGGCTCAGTGGAATAAGTGCTTCCCTGGCAAGTGCAAGGGCCTGAGTTCAGTCGCCGGTTACACACACACACACACAATTTCAAAGCTTCATTATAAAAAAATCTCAATAATTTTTATATTGATTACATATTGAATATGTTCATTATATTCATTTTAATATATTATAAAAATTTTCCCTTTTTATTTTTTTTTTTACTGTTTTACTGTGGCTTCTCAAGAGTATGAGTTACATGAGTGGCATTATATTTCTATTGGATAGTGCTGTGTGAGCATTCCATCCACTTGTTTCCTTCTCTGGGGGATTCGTAAGCAGTGTGAGATATGACAGCAGAAGACATGCAGGTTTTGGCATGAGGTTTTCCGCACAGTCTTGCAGTGCCTCCGGCAGGTGCAGTAACTTGATATGAGCTGTTCCTCAGAAGAGAGGGCCAAACGGAGACAGCTTTGGAAATCCTTGCCCCCATCAGGAGATAGACAATACAGCAGATGGTGAGGGAGGGTGGGAGGTAGCAGCCCCTGGGGACACTACCAGTTAAGGACTCTAGCAGGAGGGGCTGTTTCAAAGAACACAACCTCATCAACAGCGGAGGAAAGTGACCCCAGACACTTTCTTTTACTCAATGCCTACATTAGTCAACAAGGTCTACTCTTTCAATTTACTCCTCAGAACTATACTGTTTGGTTGGGGATATTGGCTGGAGATATAGGTCAGTGGCACAGTGCCTGCCTGGAAAATATAAGGCCCTGAGTTCAATTCCTAGTACAAAAAACAAAACATACTGTTTGAAGTTAACTCTTATATTTTTATTTTTCTCACACTGCAAGTTCAAACCAAGGAAAATGTCTTATTCTTGTCACCCAGGGTCTAATGCAATGCCTGACATTAAGAAGATGCCCAATTCTTGTCTGGGGACCTTAATTACTTGCTTTGATGAGCTCCAGCATGGGACTCACTAAAGAGCAAGGCTGAACAAGATCGTAATGATGTCAGATAAGCACTAAACAGAGTAAGTAATCTTATGGACAGATCTGAGAATAGTCTTGCTAGATCCTAGGGTTATTTCTACCATCCTACTGGAAATGCTATCAACTTTTCAACTTTAGATTTCCATTCCATTTTTTATCATGTGATGACCAGTTGAATCTCATTTTGATGCATTAGAAACCTAAACGATAACTTTTCTTTTTTGGGGGGAGTTTTGGGGGGGTGGTTGAGGCAGGATCTCACTATGTAGTGCAGGCTGGCCTTGAACTTGCTTATGTAGCCCAGGCTGGCCTCAAGTGCCCGGATTACAGGTGCATGCCACCGTGCCCAGCTGGACAGCACTTCTTTATGACAGACATAAATAAAATAATATGAAATCCAGATGGCATGGGTTTCCCAGATATAGTCCCAGCTACTCAGGAGGTAAGGCAGGAGAGTTACTTGAACCCAGAAGTTCAAAACTAGCCTTGGCAACATAATGAGAACTTGTCTCACAAAAATTAAATTAAAAGAGAGTGAGAGCAAGAGCAAGAGAGCGAGTGAGCGAGAGTGAGCAAGAGAGAGCGAGAATGAGAGAGAATAATCTTTTAAATAATTTTTGACAAAGAAACATTCAAACATGTCTCTAATGATTACTATTTGACAAAGTATGGAAAAATAAAAAGCTACACAAATCTGGATAAATCTGCCTACACAAAAATATCCTCTGGACAAGTCTGATTTTCATAATTCTACCCCATCTCACCCCAACCTCTAATTCCTGTAGTTCATATCTCACATTCATTCTTTTTGCTGGCAGATATTTCCCTCAAGGCAAGGACCACTATATTGTATTTCTACAGCTTCTAATATTTGCAACTATGTACAGGGACACTTGGTGTAAGTTTCAAAGGCAGAGCCTGAGAAGGTGGGACAGTAGCTCAAACTCATTTGTTAGAAGGTCCATACTAGAAATAAGGGGAAAACAGAAAGGATAAAAGATGTTGTAGAAAAGTGAGGCATTCTGGAACTCAAGTACAAGTTTGGATAGCTATTTGTGTGGTAGGAATCAACACATTATAAAGATGCTCCAAATTTGGTCATGGCTCATACTATACCCATTGTTAAATACTATTTTGTTGTTGATGACCCCCAAGAAAGCAAAAAATTTGTCACATGCCAGAATCCTCTCCCTGGCTAGGCTGTCTGTTCTCCCCCTCTCCTTAACTCAGCTTCTTCCTAGCTCTTTCCTTTCTTTTCTCTAGAAGCCTGAGGAAGGCTTTAGGAAGCAGGAAGAAGCCAAGTGTCCTCCACTTGTAATCTCAGCTACTCATCTGAAGCAACATTATTATAAGTTTGAAGCCAGCCTAAACAATTTAGCAAGATTCTGTCTTTTTTTTTTTTTTTTTTTTTAAGAGGCTGGCTCAGTGGTAGGGCACATGTCTAACAGGCCCTGGGTCAGTATTGAAGAGCGAGAGAGACAGAGAGAGAGACTTGACTGACAGAAACAGAGACAGAGACACAGAGAATAAGGGGGAGAGGGGAAACAAGGAAGAAAATTCACAGAATGTGTCAGCACTGAAATTCCAGTCAGACCTGTTGGGAAACTACCCACCCTGGGCCAAGGCTAGTCTAGCTTCACAATAGCTCTACGGACCTACAAAGCACAATCAAACCCTGCAGACCAGAAGAAACCTACAGTCCAAAGGCACAATAAAGTAAAACCTGGAAGGGAATAAGGGACCAGCAAGGAGGATAACAAGGTGTTACAGGAGGGATGAATGTGACCAAAAGACATTACATACACTGACTCCCCCCACCAATGTAAAACCAGAGGGAGAATGGGGCAAGGGGAATGATGAGGGAAGATTGGTTAAAGTATGTTATATGCAAAAGAATTTTAAGATGAACAGAAGGAAAACAATGAG
>NDGM011070938.1:0-10576 GCA_002564305.1 Octomys mimax
ACTCAGATCCTTGAGTTTGCCAGTCAAGCGCTTATCCTACTGAGCCATCTCCCCGACCCCTGTCGGAGATTTTAAAACATAGCTCAAATTATATTTCTACTGGACAGTGTTAATCTAGATAGTATAGTAAGGTACAAAACAGAAAAGATAAAGGAATTGGAAAGAATAAAAGCTTGTATAACTTGAAAATGACATGATTAAATGATATTTCCATAAAATCCACAGGGAGAAATTTTAAACTTGCCAGAGATCAGCAAGGTTGTTGGAAAAAGGATCAATATATAAAGTTTAATGACATGCAGAGATACAGTGGTGAAGAATTAGACACTATAATTTTTAAATATATATTTACCATTTATAACAGCAACAAAAAAGCATGGTATTTATGAATGAATTAAACAAAAATGTGGAAGAACCCTTTATGACACAAATTAGGAAACTCTGCTAAAAGACATAGAAGAAAAAATAAAGACCATGATTATGAGTCTGGAAAACAATCTGACAGAAATCATCCCCCCAAATCCATCCAGAAGTTCAGTCAAAATCCCAATGGGGGGCTGGCCAAATAGCTCAGCGGATTGAAGCGCCTGCTTAGGCAAACGCAGGGGCTAGGGTTTGATCCCCAGCCTGCCGTGCCGGTCCAGTCCCTGGGGCGCACTGAGAGGGCAATTGAGACTGGGCATGGTGGCGCGCACCTGTAATCCCAGCACTTGGGAGGCTGTAAACAGGTGGATCACAAATCTGATCTGCGCAGTGAGACCCTGTACACCCTGTCCTAAATTTAAAAAAAAAATCCCAATGGGGATTTTCAGGCACTCTGACAAGCAAAGCCTCATGTTCCCGTGGTAGAACACATCCAAAGGAGCAAAGAACCTGACAGAGGAATAGCTGTGAGGATGCCTACTAAGTGTTACACTTACTCAAACACTGCAACAGGGCTACAACGGGGGGCACAGGGGAAAACTAATGGACCAAGGGAACAGGGACAGAGCTCAGACACACAGCCACCTGGGCAAGGAAAACTGATGCTGATTACTCTTACTATTCTTTAAAAATTCATTAAAATTGGGAAATGGAATGACTGCCTCCTGGGTGTAGTCCATGAGTACCCAATATTCTGAGAAGGGAGGGAGGGACAACGAGCTGAGGTAATAATGGGGCGATGTAGCAAGACCCTGTCTCAAACCTAAGAACTAGAAAGGGCTGGGGATGTAGTTTCCTGAGCGCCAAGGCCCTAAGTTCAATCCCTGGTAAGAAAGAAAGGTAAGGGCGAGGAGGAAGAGAGACAGAAAGAGTAAGTGCTACTAGGACAACAAATTACCACATAGAAAACTAAGACAAAAGGTGATCCCCGTATTATAACAAAGACTAAACAATTCCAGCGAGATTAGAAAACCATATGTAAAGGTACAATTTTTAAAAAGATTTAGAATAAAATATAGAATCACTTTCTGATCTCACGGAAGGAAAGGAGCTCTTAAAACAAGCTATAAAAGCCAGTCATACAGGGTAAGAACCACACGCTTGGTTGTGTTAAAATGTACCACTGTTGTCCCAATAAACCAAACCACACAGCAAGATAATGACCAATCAAAGACGGGGAAAAATTATTTATAACGTATCTAAGCAAGAAAAGATTAGTATCTCCTTAATTTTTTTTTCCAGAAAAGGGGAGCCATATAGCAGGAAGCAAAGGAGATAAATATGCAAATCAGGGGAGAAGAAATCCAGAAGTCCAATGCATTGCAAATGAGAGGAACGTAAATTAAAATAGGTTCATTCACACTTATTAGATTGGCAAAAAAGATTCAAGTCATTAATCAACCACTATGTGAAAAGTGAGGGTGAGGAAGGTGTCCAGCCACTTTGGAGAGCAATTCTGCAATATAATAAAGTGGAAGGTGTAGATGCCCCATACCCAACAATTCTACCCTTAGATGGGGCTAGAACTTTAAGCTGTTCACTGTGATACAGAGAAAAAAATGTATATTTCATAACACACGGTCACCCACTGGTGCATGCACACACTTGAATACACACAAGCATGCACGAATAAGGAAGTCGGAGAAAACTTTCTACCTGCAATGCACTGTGGTACTTTCTATTTCCTTTTTTCATATGCCCTGACCCATAAAATTGATTTAACCACCTGCCCTAAAAATATTCTTCCCACATGGACACAAAGGGAGGTATTGCACTACACCAACAATACCTGCAATTAAAAAATTCAAATTTAAATTTTATAAAACCTTAGTCTAAGAACCTATGCAGGAGGGAAAATAAATAGACTGTGGAATATTCATTTATTGTGTAGTCTACAGAGCTTTCAGCAAGCAAATCAGAGCTTCAGGTAGTGATAGGCATCACAGTTGTGCCTGCAGAAGTGGGTGTATTCACAGAGGCACTGATAAGCACAAGCAGGCCCTTGGTATCCATGACGTAAGGGTTCCCCCACTGAGATACCAAAATTCTCGGGTGCTCAAGTCCCTTGGTTGCATGAAAAAGCATAGTGTTTGCTTATACCTTATACACATTTTCCTGTATACTTTAAATCATCTCTAAATTACTTAAATGTTCTCTTAATAGATGTGATGCCATGCTGCCTAGGGAATAACGATGAAAAGGTCTAGCTGCTCTGTACAAATGCAGTATGTCCCACTCTCAGTGGACTGAATCCACAGATGGAGTGTCTGTAGGTACACAGGACCAAGTATGCATAGCAAAAACATGAGTGAATGCCTGAGAATGACAAACACGAAGTTCTCTGACATGAACACCCCTGGGTGAAAGGCTGATGCAAGGCCTATGGTTCACATCTGGAAGTCTCCCAAGAGCCTCATGCATGCATCAGTACGATTTTTAGATGACTGGACTAGGGTTGTTATGACTGACCTGCTCTTAGAAGCTGGGGCGTGAGCCAGAGATGGGCTACAGGGGCCAGGATGTGACAGCCTGGCTCCTCCCTCCCTCTATCCACTGCTTCCTGGCCACCGTGACATGAGCAGATCCTTCCACCACGCAGCTTCTGCCTGGAGCCAGCCGACCCACAACAACAACCACCAGCCAAAATAAATTTGAAGTTGGGTGTGTTGTGTATTGTGTCTCAGAAATGAGACAGGATTAATACAAGAGATGACAGAGCCAAGGGGAGCCCATAACTGTTTAAATAGGTGGTTTAAAGCAGGGAGAACAATGGGACCAGTCTACCACAGCAGGGACTGTTTTATCATTCACATAATAGAAGTAGGTGGTTAGCCAATCTGACTGTCTTTGAATAATCCACAGACAGAGCCCATTCATGTTGTTTGTACCCAAATTAGACCATTCTCTACCTTGATAGCCCGTAGATCACAAGCAGGGCAAAACTAAAAACCCTTAAGATAAATTCAGGTATGGCTATTGGTTATATCTATTTTTTTTTTCTTGTACTATTAAATATATATATATATATAGCATTCTCTGTATCACAGATGGAAAACTCCTACATAGGGAAAATTCTGCATCCATGGATTCAACCTGCTTCAGATGAAATATTTTAGGGCTAGGGATATAGCTGGGGGGCGCAGTACCTACCTGGCAAGTGCAAGGTTCTGAGTTCAACTCCTGGTACCAAAAAAAAATTGTTAGTAATCTATATGGAAGGATGTATGGAGGTCAGCTCTAAATATTTTATAGGAAAGGTTTATTTTTTGTTTTTGGTGCCGAGGACCGAACCCAGGGCTTCCAGCTTGCCAGGCAAGCATTCTACCGCTGAGCCAAATCCCCAGCCCCAGCTCTAAATATTTTATATAGAGGACTTGAACGTTCAAGCGTTTTGGTATCCTGAAAGGGGTCCTAACACCAAACCATCCCAACTCTATGTGTGTATGTTCTCTAAAACTCAGACATACCAAGAAAATGTACTCCCAGAGCCAAATTTCATGTATGATCAAAACAGATGGTGTGGTTGGTGCCTGTCACTAGCTGGGCGCTGGGCAGTCTGGATGGGCACCCCAGCTGGGAGGTCTCACAACCCCTAACACAACCCTCCAGGCACACCAACAGCTCTGGAATCAACAGTTCCCTGAGGTTACCTCTGACCAGTTCCCACCAAAGATGCATGTTGGCTGGACTCGGCTTCTAGACAGCTCTCAGCGACTGCCCCTCAGCTACCCTTTCCTGAGGCATTTTCTTTGTCCAGTGCGTACAGCAAGGTCTTCTCTATCTCAGAAGCATGGAGCAAATCACATAGAAAGCACTCATGGCAAGGAGAATGTGTTGGCACAGAGTAGCCAGTGTGCTGCTGGCCAGAGAGGTCTGAGGGCTGCCCACACTAGGGACATGCCAACACGCAACAAGGTGGCATGAGCAGGCCCACTGCACACCAGGCACATTCACAGCACTGGCCTCATTACAGATGAAGAAACGCGTGCTCTTGTCCCCACAGGCGTGAGCTGTGTCACAGCAGTGCTCCGCAGCCACCTTCAGTCCCGATGCCAGGCAGCACTCTTTCCCCCTGCCAGAGCTGCTGCAGCCAAGCCCAGCATCAAGCCCACCTATGCTGTCCCCAACCAATGGATCGGCCTTTGCAGGGATTTGCTTCTGCTCGGTTTTGTGTGCTTATCAAAAACCACAGTAAGCCTGAACAAATAGAGCATTGGCTCCAAAATGGAAAAGGCTATCTGGCTAGTCACAACTGCACCCAGTCTCACATGCCAACAGGGACTGCAGGCCAAAGAGGGAGCACCCATGTGGGTTAGACCCAGGGCTCAGAGCCGCTGAACTGGCTGCCAGCGGGTACTCAGCAAGGCCCTTCCTCCTGCATTCTTGCCAGCCCTAGAAAGGGCACCTGGAACACACGTCATGCACAGCCCCGCAGAAAGTCAGTGATGCCAAGCTACGGAAGCCTAAGAACAGGTCTGTGTGCAAAAGGGTCTGCAGAGGCCTGGGCCCACCTCCCTGCTCCCAATTGTTTGTATTAACTGAATTTTCTCATCTTCTGTATGCACTGTGCTCTGGCATCCTAGGCCTCCATCCCCGAGACTGGCCAGATCTTACAGAGAGCAAGCCTCAGCCACGAGTGGGCCTTTTTATACGCCAACCTACCAGCCCAGCAGCGCTCTAGCTCTCCAGCTCCTGCACTCCAGAGGACAACAGCATCCTGTTCTCAGTGCCGCAGGGCCAGGTTCCAGACAGCTAGGGGCAGCCCCACACCCAGGTCCTGCTCGGATTATGCCAACCAGCCACTCTGAGCCTGCTGACCCTATCTCACTTGTTCTTCCCAAAAAGAAATTGGTCGGGGCCTGGGGTGTAGCTCAGCAGAGCACTTGCCTAGCGTGCACAAGTCCCATCCATCTCCAGCTCAAACTGAAAACAGAAGGAAGGAAGGGGATGAGAAAGGAAGCAAAACAGGTGGGGAAGGAGAGAATACTGCACTTCATTGCGCCCTCTACAAAGCACCCAGACACAGTTAGAGGTCCACATCCCTCCCGGCTATGCAGCCGCAGTCACAGGCCATACTGCCCTGGGCTCGGAGCTAAGCCAACACACTGCAAGCTCTGATTTTTGTCATTGAGCCACACAAGCCAACTCTAGACCACGCAAGGTACTACCTAGTGTTTTGTGACTACACTAACATGACTTTGGAAAGCCAGAGAGAATTGGCTTCCAACTGAATTTTATGCCCTGGTTTGTGGATTCTGTTGAAAGAGAATCTTAAATTCAAATGCCAAGTGTCCCCAAACGGCCTTCTTGTGTCCTTCCTGCCAGCGAGGACATCTGGGGGAGCTGAAGGATGCACAGGCCCAGGAGTCCTGGCCGTCTGCAGCTCCCTGCTGGTGGCCTGCCATGGTGGCCTCGGCTGTGGGGGGTGGCAGAATGGAGCTAACGCTTTGGAGGGCTGCAGTATGCTTGAAGACTCTGCTCACTCAAGATCAGCCCTGGAAACAGCCTGGCGAAGGCAGCTAGATTCTCCGAGGGCTCTGAAAGGGTAAACGAATCCAGCACACAGCTAAGGAGCTGCAGGGTGAGAGGCATCTCCCATGCCTACCGGTCCAGTGTGCAGAACTTGATACGGAACCTGAGTTTCTGCCCCAGTTGCAGGCTCTCACTCCCTCCTGTGAGGGGCTGTCCCCAGGGTACCCAGCCCACTACTACTGCTGCTGCCCCAGGCCACGACTCTATCCACTCTGCCTCTGTATGTTAAAATCCCCAGTGCTAGGAGATTCATCTCCAAGGCCCTTGAGTCCTTAGGCCCAAGCAGAAGAGAAAAGATGGGCAGGGAAAGGAAGTGTGGAGGCTGAAAGGGCAGGAAAGGCAAAGGAGAGGAAAGAGGAACTCGGGGCGTGGAAGCAGCACCCTGGACCGATCCAGGCTGGAAAGACCAAGCAGGCAGCTGCCTACCTGGTGCCAGTTCCCAAGTGTCCTCATCTGTCTGTATGCTGAGGACACACATGCCACTGTCATCCTGGAGGGAGGAGAGTCCTTCCCAGCTGCACTGAGCTAGCACCGTGAGCGGGTTATGGCGTAAAGCTTCAAGAAAAGAAGGAAGGGTCACACACAGCTGGAGAAAGGTCTCGCAGAGAAAACGGACAAGCTGCCTGCCACAACTCCATGGAGAATCAGCTGCTCTGGGTCTGCCACTAGCTTACATGGCCCATTCATCCTCTGGGGGGTCTACCAGCCCAGGCATGACATGACTTTCCCAAGTCATAGGCCAAGAGGAAAGCGCTACCCCTCAGTTCAGCTCCGTCTCCTGTCAAAGCAGAGAGTCACTGATTTTCTAACTGCCCAGATGCTCAATGAGGTCACAGTCAGGCTCGCCCTGGGGAAGGGGCAGCAGCCCAAGGAGGCCTGCAGCCTGCTCAGAGCTGAGCCAGACCTGCAAGATGGACACGTTGTTCTTCAGGGCCAGGCCAAAACCATCCTCTCACAGGCAGACTGGGGGCAGCTCTCAGGTCCCTCAAGGTAAAGGTAGGTGAGGTCTGAGAGATCTGTGTCACAGTTGCCACTCATGACATCAGGCTCAGGCTGCACCAAGGGGACACAGCCCCAGTCTCCGCCCCAAAGTCCCCAGCTCAGGCCAGGCCAGTTGGAGCAGCCCTGGGACCCCCTTTTCTGCTCCCAGCAGGCTCTACCCCATCCTCATCTCTACCTGTCCATCCTCTAAATTCTTGCTTCCAAGGAAAATTTCATTTTCTGCCAGTTGAACCCTAAGGTGCCAGGATGTCGACCTTGGAACTCAGCAAGCACACGACTGATAAGCTCTCTTCAGTTCAGGGACCCTCATTCCCTGTGGGACTAGCCATCGCCCCCATACCACACAGGCAGCAGATGAGGAGCCATGCTGACTCCTCTCTACCAAGCAGGCACCACACTTAGGGACCTGGCTGAGCAGAAGTCCCCGCCACTGGCCATTTCTGCAGCTGGGACTCTGGGCCAGGAGACCTGGTGCAAGAAAGCGGTGTTCAATTAAGCCCGAGGACACAAAGGCTTTTTAAGAAGCACTGCTTGTGCAATACTCACTGCAGGAAGTAGGACTGAGCCCCTGGAAACTGAGGCCTGCACCGTCAGGTGACTTGGTAAGGATCAAGTCTGGGGTTCAGGCCCAAATTCCCAGCTACCAGACCAGATGTGGCTTCCTCCCTGATACCTTCCCTCTGCTCAAAGGCGTGCGCCACCTGTATGATGGCCACAGGTAGCACAGAGAACATTAAAAATGCCTTCAGACTTGGAACTATCCCAGCCGTCCCCCAGTGTCCATGAGGAACTGCTACCAGGAACCCCCAATACCGAAACCTGTGATGCATAACTCCCTTGCACAAAATGATGTGCTATTCAGGTATAACCTACACGCATCCTCCTGTACACTCTAAATCCCCTCTTCAGTCCCTAATACAATGTAAGTGCTATTTAATAGCTGCCACACGATGAGTTTTAGGGAATAATGACAATGAAGCAGTCTGTATTTGTTCTGGGCAGATGTAATTTTTTCTGAATATTTTTGACCCACGGTTGGCTGACTGCAGATGAGGACCCCGCAATATGGACACAACGGTACTTTTCGGAACACTTTGTAACCATGAAAAGCATTAAACACCAGGAGAGTAGCTTTTATGTCCCTGGGTGTGAGCCACCCTGCTTGTAATGCATGTGACCTTTCTACCAGGCCAACATAGGTGCCTCCCTGGCCAGACATCACCACCCTGATGGGCACTCAGCTGCCCCTGCACACCTGTCCCTGCACCAAGAAGCCTGCCGGCCTTCAGGGAGGTCTGGTCCCCGTGGCGGAGGCCTCTGCCATGAGGTTTTCCATGGGTGTGGCACTTGCCAATTTCCCATTTAGCACCGCTACCAGAGCCGACTCACTGCCCTGGAATAACTTCAAGTGTGTCTCACAGGCCCCAGGGGAGGGCAGGCCAGGCACCGAGCCACGGCCAGTCTCAGCGCACAGAGGCAGCCAGAGAACGGAAGAGACTGAGAGAATAAGAAACTGAGGGGAGGAGCCAACAGCAAGAAGAAAGTGACAGAAGGCAAGGGAGACCAAAAGAGGGACCAACAGAGGGACACAGACGGCAGAGACACTGAGGGTGGATGAAACAGAGACAAAGAATGGAGTGAGAAGCAGGGTAACACAGACAGGGAGAAACACAGGGACCAGGACCAAATGAAAGAAGTGGAATGACAGGAAGATATAGGTAGACAGGCAGGCAGACAGGCAGACAATGTGACAGAGACTACAACACAGTCAAAGGACAGAGACAGGAGGAGGTAGGCACAGCCTCCCAGACACAGACAGAGCATGATGGGGCAGGGATGGCAGATTTAGGGGTCCCACAAGCCAGACAGGAAGGTTACGGGCACAGCACTGTATGCCTACTATGCACCAACCCCACCCCAGGGCCCGCATGGCCTGCTTATCACACTCACTGCCCTGCCCTGCCAGGCCTCCAGAAGGCAGCCCCTGAACTCTGTTACGCTTGCCTCCCAGCTCCCTGAAGTGGGCACCCACACATGTCTACGAGCACATGTGCACCCACTCATCTGCACACGCCAGCAGGCACGTGAGCCAGAATTCACACAAACGTGTGCGGCAAGCCCAGGGCCCATGGGGCTTCCTCTTCATGCAGCCCTTGCCCTTGAGGGAAGAGCTGTTGGGACTGGGGCATGGCACAGAAGGGACAGGGCAGAGACAGGTCCTCTGAGGTCAAAGGGAGCCGAAGACTTTACACAAACACGATGGCACAGAGCGACGTAAGGCACCACCCCAGGATGGCCCTGCTTACCTCACAGGGCTCTGCCTGCAGCCCCAGCCCTCAGCCCTGAGTGGCAGGTGCTCAGACTGAGACTAGGAAGACACATGGGCTGCCCAGGGTCTTGTTAGACAGCCTGCTGCCCACCTCCACCAGAATGTTACCTGCTTAGCAGCAAACACTAACCCCCAATATGCCAGTTTTCACTCAAAGCCCTGCCATTCAAAGCGACATTTTCAAATCATTTTTGCATCCACACCTGTGCTCACATCCCAGTGCAGGCACACACATGTACCTGCCCTGACCTTGGCCAACCAAGCCCACATCCCCAGCATGGAAGCTGCCCGTAGGATCCCATGATCTCAGCCCTATTCTTGCCTCTGAACACCCCAAGCCTCATGAACCTCCTCCCTGAGACAGGCATGGAGCTACACAAAGGCAAGCATCCTGGGGGGCACATGGGCTCTCTAGGCCCACACAGCCTGCCTTGCACCCTGAAGGCCAAGGTCTCCCCCTCAGGCTCTGGCCCACAGGCCCAGCTGCAGCTCTTTGGGATGAGCCAGCAGCACATGGGATGGTGGAGCCACTTTCAACCACCTCAGGTCAGAATCTCCTGGGGAGCAGCTCCTGTGCACAACCCTGTAATGGCCCCCAGGGCACCACTGGGCCTCAGCATTCAGAGACAGCTGCCAGCTTGCTGTCATCACGCAGTTGGAAGGTGCCTGGGCACAGCTTCCACCCTGGCACAGTCCAAATCCCAGGGTGAGATCTCTGTTATTGTTGCCACTTTTAAACCGTTTTACTCTTTTTCAGGTTTTGATGCATAATAATTGTACATATTTATGAGATGTTCTGATTCAAATATTCAATCAGATCATTAGCATATTCATCACCTTAAGCTTTTATCACTTCTTTATAATGTGTATTCAAAATCCTCTCCTCAACTTCCTTGGGAGATCCACTTTACCACTGTTAACAAGCTTAGGCCTGATGGCTGAATAACTAAACTCCCTTAAAAACCAAAGTCCCAAACTCACAGAGCCATGAGCTATCGGCAGCAGCGAGACGCCTCTGTGGAGGTTTGTGCAAAGAGATATGTGTTCTCCACTGACCCACCATGAAGGGTCCTGCTGGACCCTTCTTCTGGTGCAGTCACGTGTCACTAGGACACTGTGTGTGCAAGCATCTGAGCATGCGTGGGAGGGCTGAGAGGTGCATTTAGCAGATGGTGTGTGTGACGGGTGTGTGTCACTGTATGTGACGGATGTGTTGTGTGTGGGTCATTGCAGGCTACATGTGAGCACGGCTGTGCCTAACAGGTGGGGGGGGGTACATGTATGAGGTGG
>NDGM011070974.1:0-11683 GCA_002564305.1 Octomys mimax
AGAGAGAGAGAGAGAGAGAGAGAGAGAGAGAGAGAGAGAGGCAGAGACAGAGAGAAAGAGACACAGAGAGACAAATTGTAAACATAATTTCCTTCCCTTCTTCTATAGGTTGTTAATCTCATTATGAAACTCCCATATTTAACACGCTATTTTTTTTGGCAGCAAGAACAAATAACATAAAACAAAATGTCAAATAAGAGAAAACAACCAGCGTCTTACTTAACATGAGTGTAAAATCACGAAAGCCAATCGACAAGTATGTGGTATTTAGTGGCATTTGTATTTAGTAATTCTCTATTACAAGAAAATATTTTCAATAGAATACACAAATGCTATCAAACAGGTCTTCAGTCAGAGAATATGCATTGATGTATTATTAGTAACTTACTTATGGAATAAGCCCTAACAACACAATTTCTCCAGCTATTTCTCTTTGGAAAATGAAACCACTGAACTGATAGGAACACGCTCACCCAGCGCTGTGTCGTATTTTGTTTTTCATCCTTTTCCCTCAGCATCCTTTCTTTTTTGCCTGATTGCCAGGACTTCCACTAACATGTTATAGCCTGTGATTCTGTTCATTTTCTAAGGTTGCAATTCTTCCTCTTTTACGCCTTCTGATGGGGTATGGTGACAGGGGTTGGGAGAGGGTGGACCAGGAGACAGGCGTGCTTCTTGATTCAGCCCACCCCAGCCTCACGGAGGCAACAATCTTACAGTGTGCGGCTTCCTGTGTTCCAGCTCCACCTGACTGCCTTCTTACCTGATGCATGACCTTCAGATGAAAATTCCAGCAGCATACGCCATGTCTTTGGCAAATGAACTGCGAGCACGCCAGCTGCCAGATGTCTTCATTTTTAAAAACACCTTCAAAACTGCTTCTGGCACAGTTCCATAAGCAAAACAGGCTAAGCTGCAAATGTAGTTTCCATGCTGTGAGGGGAAAAAAAAGAGAAAAAGAAAAAAAAGGGGGTGAGGGAAGCAGATGTAGGCAAAAGAGAAATATCTTGCCTTTGCGTTTTGAAAAAAACAATATGAAGTGAAGGTGAAATCTGAACCCAGCTACCGTTATCCGTAAATATTGGGAGGAAAAATTATCTGGGACTTATTCTGTGTTCAATTTGCACATGAATAGTCACTTTAAACAATACAGCAATTTGAAACACTACAGTTTTTAAAATTTTTAATTGACAAATACTAATTGTGTATGTTTATGGGCTCTATGTGATATTTTGATCTATGTATCCACTATAGAAAGAGTCAATCAAGCTAATTACCATATCCATCACATCACTAACTTAACTTTTTTTGTGTGGTGAGCATGTTAACAGCCTGTTCTTCTAGTAATTTCTAAATATAATTATTAGCTGTTGTCACTGTGCCACTGAGTAGGCTGCTAGGACGGACTCCTCTAGCACAAGTGCAATTGTGCACCCTCTGGCCGACGTATTTCTTTTCCTCACTCCTCAGGCTCCCTGCTTCCAGCCTCTGGTCACCACTTTGCCACTCTCTGTTTCTGTGGGATCTACTTTTTTAGATTCTACATATAAGTGAGATCACAGAGACAAACACTGGAGCTTTATGAGTCTAAATATAATAGTGATATATTTTCCTAAAAATGAGGACATCTGGCTCTGAAGATAATATGTGTAAGCCTAGAGAAAGCTATCAAAAATCAAGAACACCTTTTTTTTTTACCTTTCAGCAAAACCCATTTTTCTTGCTGCCCAGACTAAGACTTTCTGACATGAGGAAAGAAAGGAGAGGCTTCCAGATGCCTGGGCGGACGGGCAGGGTGGTGGTGGGCGACTTGCAATTTCTATACTGTCACAAATTTCTGTCAAAAATGTTAATGACTTGGGTGCAGTAGCATGTGCCTATTACTCCAGCTACCAGGGAGACCCAGGCACAAGGATCACAAGTTCCAGGTTAGCCTGGGAAATTTGGTGAGACTCTATCTTAAATTTTAAAAAGGGATGGGGATATAGCTCAGTGATATAGATTGTTTACCTAGCATGTACAAGGCCCTGAGTTTAATATCTAGCACCATGAAAAGGAAAAACAAAGTTAGATAATTAATTAATGTACTTTAAGAGGCCAAATCTGAGAATAAGGAATTTTATATATACTTAGAATACGTGGCATTGTGAAAAATCTGTGAAGTCCAAATGGCTATGGAAGTAACTAAACCCCAAATAATAGATTCATCTTAGATCAGATAATCCCAGTCAGTTGGAATTAGTGAGAAAATAGCGATTCTGAATTTGAACCTGGCAACATCTATAAAATAGAAAAGATATTAATATTGGAGCCTAGGAAAAAGTCAGAATATGGCAATCTAAGTTCAAGTCAAATTAATTCAAAGAGAATCCTTCTAATCAGTATCTTTCAATTCGCATCATAGAAATGGATGTATCCTACAAGATGGAATAAAATGAAAAGTAAACAGAATAAAGAAAAGAAGAAAAGGTAAGCTAACGACTTACATTGTGCTTTCATTAAACCCCGAGTGAATAGTGTTATCCATTTCCTATTCAGCACATATAAATTTGTCATTAAGCGAGTAGAAGGCTACATTTTTAAAAGAATGCAGAAATCAAAGGCATGTCTAATTAGTGATGGTGAACTATGTTAGAAATATAACTGTGGTGCTCAAGAAGAAAAATAAGTTTCTTCCTTCAGCGTATTAAAATACACAAATTTCTAAGAGCTGTAAGTCTGTGTAGAGATTGTCAATCAAAGGTCTCATGGAACAGAAGCCAGAAGCATTGGTCGGGGCCGTGCAGCACTGGTGGGCTTGTGGAGAAGCGGCCTGCTGCTCTGGCTTTTGGACCCAGTCTCGTGGACACCTTTCAGTTCAGTCACACATTCTGCGTTCATGCCTCTCATGGCTCCATTGCTGCAGGTGGTAACAGGATAAGCTATTTCTCCCCCCTTTTCAAATTTCTCATATCAGTGCATTCTGTCTGTTGAATTCCTGTCCATACTGTTTGAGTTTTGTGTCTACTGTAGTCAGCTCCCTGGCAACCACTGAAAGCAATCCCATCCGAGTGACTCCCATAGCAGGAAGTGCTGCTGCTGTTTGGTTTTCATGCTTCCTGTCTACCTACCTAGGTGGTATCCTGAGGACAAGCCAGGGCCTTGTGTCTACTCCAATGCCAGGGCACCACGTGTACCACACACAATCCTCTTCCTTGGTAAGCGATGGGGTAGAACAGGCTGCTGCCACCCTTCACCCTCTCCCTTCCCTACAAGTTGTATGCAGTAGACATTTTTATTCTTGATGTCAATGCCTCAAGCACTTTATATTTTTATTTGATTTGTTCCATCTGGTCTACTATTAATATAAGGACAATCATTAAATAGATACTATGAAATATGACTACAAAGCAAAGTAAATTGAAAGAAGTAAAGACCTTACTGTGAACAGCCCAGGGCTAGGTGAGAAGGACACATTTTTCTGGGTCTTGAGTGTTTCCCCTTGTCATATAGAATGAATACGCGTACAACTATGTGTGAACACCTTTAAAGAAATATTGACAGCAAAGGAGGGGGCAATAAAACATAAATAGACACAAATGAAAATAAACTAAAATTCCAAAGCAACTTGAGAACCCAGAAGTATGAAAAACTCAACTCTCAGAAGTTTTTTCCCATGTTAAGAAATACCACTGGCTTCTTGCAACTGCAAACCTTTTCTTAACAATCAAACCGAATTTTAGCTGGGCTCTAGGCTCCCCAGAAGAGCCTGAGCACCCTGCCCTGCAACCTCATAAAAACTGCCGAAGAGCACCTGGCCTGAGCTTAGTGAACAGCTCTCTTTCCAACTGAAACTGAAGTGGAGCCCCGGCAGCAGGAGGGAGGAAAACAGACACCCAGAAATTAAAATTGAAGTTAATTATAGTACTTGCAGATTCCCCCCAGACCTGATTCTTGGTGTTAAACAAAAAAGAAAAGCTCTCAATACAACCTCAAAGTGACAACACCATCATCACTCCTAAGCCTGTTCTTGGGCACTGGGGAAGAGGGCCGACTGGAAGCTGCTCGTGTCATTCCAGCGGTTTGGGGAAATGTCGCGGTAGGGGGAGTATGTCTTCTACTGGTTAGTGAAGAAAAGCGTATGCAGAGTGATTTTTCTCAAATCCAAGTGGACAGTGTTGTCTTCTCAAGCGCACACAAGCCCGACGTGGGGTTTCTTCCCTCCGACTTTGCGAGTGCCCTGTGTGTGGGATGTTGCTTCCTGTGATTCACAGGCAAGCAGGGTTTGTTATACAAACATGCATTGGACATTATTTCCTGTAGTTTTGTGTAGCTCGAGGTCGCACAATCCCGGCTAGGGAGGAAGCATTTATTCACCCACTGTTTGACCTGCGGTGACTCAGCTGTTCTCTGGACCTATTTCTACAGTTAGGGAATGAAGACAATTATACATGCTTTATTGCACTGCCCTGTAACCCCACATGCTTTTTATAAGTATTTTATGGATTATAAATCAAGGCAAGTGACAAGAAATATTTAGAACAGGTCACTTTAGCTATCTCTGTGTGTATTTCACTAAAAGCAAAGTGTTTGATAAATTATTGATTTGATTTACTTTCAGTAACATCACTTAAGAAACTGAGAAAATGCTACCATTCTGGTCTTTATTCTATCCCAAAAGGAAGAATCAAGTTACCAGTAAGGCATCATGGAGCAAAGCTGAATTAATTAATTAATTAATTTATTAAATTATTTTATGTATTTAGTACAGGGTCTACAGGGTCTCACTACACAGAATGGACTCGTAGTGATCCTCCTGTTTTCAGCCTGGAACTTTCAGCTACGTGCTGGGATTACAGGTACATGCCACCATGTTTAGTCTGAATTGCTGTCTCAGTGTGCCCCAGGGGCGGGCCGACCTGGGATCGAACCCTGGTCCCTGCGTCTGCCTAAGCACGCACTTTAGTCTGCTGAGCTATCTGGCCAGCCTGCAAAGCTGAATTTAGATAGAACAGTTAGGCTTTGATAAAGAAAATTATGCTATGAGAACTAAACCAAGAGCTTCTGAGAGCTTCTGAGAGATGGCATCTCAGTCCCATAGAGATGTAAAGAATCAAAATCTGCACCACAACAGGATCACAGCGGCTTGTGTGCCTGCTACCTTTGAAAAGCACAGTTTACGATTCAGGGAAATAATTTTTTTTAAAGATATAAAATCTAGATTATTCTGTAGGCATAGCTCTTAATAGAGAAGACTGAATCAAACACAGAAAAATAATACTTAAAATTAAGAAAGCTGTCTCACTGCAAGAGGAGAAATTGGTATTTTTAAAGTGAAAAGTAGATGTGTAGACTATGAGGAACTTATATTTTGAAACAGTCTTTAGAGTATGGCAGATCAAAACAGCTGCAGTTCTTTTTTACTCTTAACAATAGTTGGAACAAAGCTCTTTCCTCTTGCAAATGGGTTGGAGCTAGTCATTAAGTCTCGTTGACCTAGAGTTCCTGAAGCCCTAGGAATTTCTTAGGTGGTAGAAGCATTCTTCATTCTAATAATGAGTCTTGGTAGATCTTCAGATCTCATGCCTTGGTTTGGCTATTCATCAGTATCTTTGTGATAATCAGCTGCAAACATAAGCAAATGCTATCCAGTTTGTGAATGATTAAATTATCACACTTGAGGAGGGAGATGTGGGAATTGCCACCTTATAGATGATTGGCCAGAAGTATAGGTAATAACCCAGGATTTATGATTGGCATCTGAGTGGAGGAGCACAGCAAGCCTTTCATGTATGAGATCTGTGTAACTCCAAGTGGTCAGGCTCATACCTGGACTGAGGGACATCCTGTCAAGTTTCTAAGCTGGAGCACTGCTTATTGTTGAGGACATGGGTTTCATCCATTTGATGTAAGAAAGTTTCCTGACAACATACACAACAGGAAGGTTTTCACTTACTGTCCTATAAAGGATGATGCCACACCACTGACTCGCTTTCCTAAGGCTTAGCTTCCTCGTTCCTCTCTTTTTCTGTCTTGCCCTCAACCACAGTGAATAGAGCCATCCTCCTGAGAAAGGATTCCTGGGAGATGAAACCTACAGAGCTACACTTCTGATAAAAATCTAGCAGAACTAGGACAGACACAGCAAGAAAGACACACCAAGACAGTGACCATAACCGAGTGTAGAGGCTTGAGAGGAAAAGGATATATATATATATAATATATATATATATATATTATATATATATATATATATATTCTTTTTGTGTTCCACTATTCTTAATTTTATACTATAGATACATAATATAAGAAGTTAAACCCATAAGAAATGAACCTCTGTATGGACAGGGCCAATTTCTGAGGGCAAAATTTCTGGATAAAATTATATGTAAATTTCAAATTTGGTGAAGGCACAATCAAATTCCCTTTCTAGAGGTCTGCATCAATTTGCACTTCCCCTACCAGTATTAAGAGAGTTCTAGCTTCTTGACATATGTTTGAATCTTGACTATTGTGGAGCTCCTTAACCCACAGGTATAACGACAGTGGTACAAGTTTATGCCATTGACATTCTTGCAAAACTATGACCTGGTAATGTGCAAGGGTGTTCACTGAAGAGTTATTTCCATTAGCAAGAAATAACCTCAATGTCCATAGAGACTAAGTTAAACTGTGCTGAAGTCATAAAGAATACCATGAGTTTGTTAAAAGATTGAAATAAGTTTGCCTATGCCAATATGTTCTAACATATATTATTCAATTTAAGACACAAAGTTCAAAATAATGAGCATGGCACAATCTTATTTCAGAAATAAGACATATACATAGATTTGATATATGATTGATTTTTTTCAGAGTGGATAAACACAAGATATAATCTCTAGGAGCAGTGCTGCTTGTTAGGGGTAGATCTGAAGAGGGAGATTTCCCTTGCAGTTTCTTCATTGCCTAAATAGTTTTACCAAATATATATGACTCTACTTACAAAATACTATGACAATACTTTATGTTTTTATTTTAACACATTTAACTGGCAAAGAAAATGTACTGAAGGTTTAAGACATGATGGTTTGATGTACCTTTGTTATATATATATATATCATTATGTTATGATATACATATATATCATTATGTTATGTAATGATTACTACAATAAATTAATACCTTCATCACCAGCCATGCTCTGCAGCAGACCTTCATTCAGCATGTGTTCATCTTATAACTGGAGATCTGTACCATCTGACCAACATCTCCCCATTCCTCACTCCATTAGCCATTCCTTCCCCAGTCTAGCCTCTGTAAATACATTTTAAAAATGTATTGAAGGGCTGCCTGGCAAGCAAAAGGATCCTTGGTTTGATTCCTGGTACCACATGTTGTGCCCACCCCAGAGCTCTGGGTGCACTGTGCAGGTCACTCGCTTGTAACCCCAGCATTGGGGAGGCTGAAATTGTAGGATCACTGTGACTCTGAGCTGTGTAGTGAGACCCTGTACCAAATAAATAATTAAAAGGTTAAAAAGAAAGAAGGAAAGACAAAATTTTTTTTTCTTTTTTTTTTTTTTTTGTGAAACCGGGGATTGAACTCAGACCTTTGCGCTTGCCAGGCAGGTGCTTATTCTACTGAGCCATCTCCCTGGCCCTTAAATTTTTAAAAAATGTAATGAAAGCCCTGGAGAAATAGCTCAGTGGCATAAGCACCTGCTTTCTGGCAAGCAGCTCCTGAGTTTGATTCCCGATACCAAAAGAAAAAAATGTAATGATAGTGAATCCTGTGAAATAAATATTTTGTTTTAAGTGCAATTTTCCCTCAAATAATGGTTCAGTGTAGAGAAACTAAAAATATTTTCCATTTATTTACCTTGAGAAATCTAGGGGAAAGAAACAATTCTCCTTCATGCAATGAGTTAGCTTTACCTTTCTGATGATTAAAAATGTATAAATCATATAGGACTAGGACTCCTATTCTGTTCTTCAGTGGTTGTCTCTACAAATCCCATGTTTGATTTATAAAATTTGGATTATTCAGATTCATGAAGTAAGGTGCAATTATTTATTTATTATAGGATTCTTACATGTAAAATATAATTTATACATCGTTTCCTTTAAATCATAATTTCCTGTAAAGTGTTTAAAGAGAGTTTAATTTGCAAAAGTTTGTTTAAATAGAAGCTAGTTGTAAAAACAAAAAAGCCAGCCAGATAGCTCATGGGATTAAAGTGCCTGCTTAGGCAGACTCCAGCCCTGCCCCTGGGGTGTGCTGAGGTAATGATTGAGACAGGCACAGTGGCACACGCCTGTAATCCCAGCACTTGGGAGGCTGAAAACAGGAGGATCACTATGAGTCCAGTCTGTGTAGTGAGACTCTATAGACCCTGTACTAAATACTAAAATAAATAAATAAAAAAATGGAGGCTAGTTGTGAAAAGTGTGTCACCCCTACAGCTAATATGTGAGAATAAAACTTTACATAATAATAAGCCAAGACATTGTTGACTATCTGTAACAAGAGAGCTAGCAGCTCATTCATTTGAATTCTTAAGACTAAGCTGAGTAAAACTGGTTCCATAGTTTATGGCAATTATATATGGAAAATTATGAAAAGTATATCATGCAACTTTAAGCCTTATTTCAGAAACTCGTGGCAACACATTTAATGTATTTACTGTTCTATAAGTGAATTTTATTTACTTATTTTGTATTTTAGGGAAAGATATACAGGATGTTCAGGGTCTCACTACTAGATGGACTTGTAGTGATCTGCCTGTATACAGCCTCCCAAGAGCGCGTGCCACCACGCCCAGTCTCAATCGCCACCTCAGCGCGCCCTGGGAGTGGGGCCAGCCCGGCAGGCCCGGGACACACCCCCTTCCCTGGCCCCTGCAGGCGCTTTAATCCACTGAGCTACTTGGCTGGCGTTTAGAAGTGAATTTTAGAAGAGTATAATCTCATCTTTGTAAAATTATATTATACATAACAAAATTACTTACTACACTTATTTCCCTACATAGTTTGTATATACTTACAAGCATATAAAATATGGAGAAATATGGAAAAATGCAGAAACACTCCTTGGAAATAGGACTGATGGTTGAAATAGGGAGTCCCTTTGGTTTTCACTGCACACCATATGTTTTCGTGATGGTTCTAAAAAGGTAATGAGTGGACTGCCAGCAAATCCCAACAACACTGCACTTTAATATGTAAAAAATGTCATTATCATTGCCCCTTTTCTAAAAGTATTCTCCAGGTTAGCACTTGAAGATACATGCATACATATACTACATATTATGTTACATGTAAAGACTATAAATAATTTCATCCTATGAAATACATATTGATATAGTCATACTATTAGACAATGCTATTCAATATATATGTGTATTTATTCTATGGGTAAATATGCCTAGAGAATGCTGAGTTTAACACCATCTAACACATCCCTTTACAGGAGTACTTCTCTAATATGCATGAGCAGGGCGAGTATGTAGGCTGAGACTCCCACATATGTGACAGTAGTCACGTAGTCCAGGTCAGCACGGTGACTACACAATGAAACTAGTTAATGTCTGATGAGTGAAGAAAGAGGCCGGCAAGAATTAACATGAGGAAATGGAGATAGAGAAGAACAGAAATGAAGTACATCATTCTCATTTTCCTGCCCCTATGAACCTTTTGTTGTCTGCCTAAAAACATAAGAATGAGCCTTGAGTTTGAAATCACTTTTACCACAAGCAATCCAATGAATGTTTTAAAAGGTAGATTCCCACTGTGGAGACTGAGGCCCAAAGATTGCAAGTTTGAGCCCAGCTGGGGCAATTTAGAGACTTAAACTCTGACTCAAAAATAAAGGAGTGGGGATGTAGCTGAGTGAGAAGGCCCTGGAGTCAATCTCCAGTATAGCAAAATAAATAATAAGTAAATAAATATTAAATTCACTTTGACATAAAATGGGATCTCGAAACCACATTTTAACAAGGAGAGAATCTAATGTTTTCAATTCAAGAAACATTTTCTCATGAAAATAAAATTTAATTCTTTTATCTACAGACTAATAATGAAATTCAGTAAGTGAATTTGATGCCAACTGATCAGGATTTTTTTTTTTTCCCCAGAACCAGGGATTGAAGTCAGGCCCTTGCACTTGCCAGGCAAGTGCTTATTCTACTGAGCCATCTCCTCAGCCCTGCTCATCAGTATTTTTAAGTTGGGACATGTCTAAACAGGAATCAATACCTTGTTGTGACTAGTTTAAACAAGTGCATAGAGAAGTGTCAAACCTCTTGGAGACATCTCCCTTGGAGCAAAACTTCTTTCTAACCCCATATGTCCTACAGACCAATATGATTCTAAACCTTTGGCTTGTGATTGTTCTTTCTTAGTCTGGGATTCTAATTCTTATAACCCTGAGTCCAAAGCACTTTACAGGTAGTTTAAACATCCACTTGCTTGGACCAAAGTGATTGACAGTAATTATGAAACACATTGATTTTTTTCCTGGGCCTGCCGATTATGAACTCTTTGATTTTCATAGGGTTATCAAATTTTTCTTGTATTCAGTTTTTTATCTGTAAAATAGAGTATTATTTTCTTTATATCAAGTATTCAAGATGAATAACTAAGTGAGATAATTGTTTTAAAATGCTAGGTAGTAGCCATTAGTTATGTGTGCATTGATTTAACACATTCTGTATGTGGGGTTTTTAAAAGGGACTTTAGTTTTGCCAAAAATTTGAATGAATATATTTCTTTATCCTGAGACAAACAGAGTTGAGCAGTTTGTTATAATCACAGGGTATTTATTTATTATATTGGCATTTAGTATTTAGTATCAATAAATATTGTCATTGTTTGAATTGTTACCAAGACTCTACACTTAATCTTAGCCAAAAGGCCAAGAAGTGATGATACCAAGAATCTAGTAACACAGAACCAAGTCTCCTTCTTTGGAATAGGCACAGTTTTAATTTCAAAAACTTTGTTTCTTGACCCTAACCTATTGAAATGCCCTGTGCAATCTAGTAATTTAGTATATAGGCATCATGTTCCACATTCTCTAATTCCTATTGAACCAGTTCCAGAACATTGCATTACAATCAGTGTCATTGATTTATAGTTGAAACCATACATAAGATGTTGAGTAGAGGGCTGGGGAGATAGTTCAGCAATATAGGTGCCTACTTGGCAAGCGCAAGGTCCTGAGTTCAATCCCCAGTACCAAAAAAAAAAAAAAAAAAAAAAAGATGTTGAGTAGAATTTATACCATTATACTAAAAATTCAGAATAGAAGTACTTTTTAACTTACACATTCATTAAGTATGAAATTCATTGGCAGACTTAAATAATTTAAACCAGAAATGAGCAAACTTGATATTTAGGGAATGAGTTGTTTTTATTTTATCATTTGGGTTGTAGAAAAAGAAAATTCATTCTCTCTCTCTCTCTCTCTCTCTCTCTCTCTCTCTCTCTCTCTCTTTCCTTCTTTCCTTGTACCAGGGATTGAACTCAGGACTTTGTGCTTGCCAGGCAGATGCTTATACCACTGAGCTATCTATTCAACCCTGTCATTTGGATTATAGAACCTCAAAGCTAATCTATTTTTTTTAGACTCTCCCTATCCTTTGTTTTATTTTGACATCAGCTATTTTTATTTTAAAGAAAGAAAAAAAATAAAAACAGTGGTACAAAATCTCAAAACAAGATTT
>NDGM011070990.1:0-15280 GCA_002564305.1 Octomys mimax
ATTAAGAGAATGTAACTATATATCTATCCTAACCACTTAGAATACACAGATACAAAATGGACTCCTCTTTAAAGATTTTATGTGAAGTTTCAGTTATATACTGAGGTGCTAGGAATTCAACATAAGAATTCTGGGTAACACAGTTCAGTCTATAATAATGACTTTCTCTCACGTACAATTCCAGTCAGTTTTTTTTTTTTAATTAAGTTCAGGATTTCTCAAACTCAACATGCTGGATAGTTTGTACCTCATTATTCTGTCTTGGGGTAGAAATGGAAGGAGTCTGCCCTGTACACTATAGCATCCCTATCATTTTTACCTATTAGATGGCAGATGTGCCCCTTTTCCAGGAAGTGACAACTAAACTTGTCCATAGACATTGTCAAATTTCCCTGGGGAACAAAATTGTTTCTGTTGAGAATCGTTGAGTGCAATCTGATCCAGTCCTATCCACTGCGATCCAAGGTAACATTTAATATTTTCACTTTGCAAAAATTGTTAACTGAGATTCACATTTGGAACTCCTAATTACTTTTTCCATGATATCAAATTGCTCCTTAGTGGCCACTGTATGCTACAACTCCTTCTTTGATTGCTGTCTCTATCCTTGTTAAACCAAACCCTGAAGTGTAGGTCTGCAGGGGGAAAATAATCACATGATTTTTTTAAATCATTGTGAAAACCCAAATCGTAAGTTGATGGCACCTTCCTCAGTGACATACAGGTATTACAGATTGACACTGTAATAATCACACTAACTCTACCTTCAAAAATGGTCACCAATAATTGCTAGATAGACTAAAGGATACATATCAAAGCATAAATTGCTAACTGATAATAAGATTACTATCTTAATCGAATCATCTATCCACCCCTACAATGTATGATCCCCAACTTCATGACAATGAAATCTGAGAAGTTGGGATGTTGCCTTTAACTACACAATGAATTCATTACAAAATTAAAATTTAAAGTCTGCATTAAAGGAAATTGTATAAAAGTTTAAAAATTCTTTGCCAATACACTTTTAAAAATGTGATAACTCCACAGTAATATTCTCTTTTTCTTAAGAGTATAGGTACTCATTATTGATTATCAGAGCTTCTGATACTAGATGCCTATGCACATTTGTCTGTGTCTGTTCCTGCCTAGGTCTGAAGAGGTAATCTTTGCTTCCACACCTTCAAGCCCAAGACTTGATTAACTTTATCTTAGCATACCAATAAATGTTGTATTGGCCATAAAAACAGTCAGCTGTAGTATAAATCCAACTCTGGTATTTAATTCGTTGACCTTCTGTGTCAGTGATTCCCAGAAGCAAGCTACATGTCCTGTGAAGTGTCTCCTTTTTATTGGCTCTAAATTTACTGTGTGATCACTTCGTAGTGCCTCCACTCATCGTGCCAGGAGACAACATAAAAAAGAGACTCTTCCAGAGACCTTCATGATTTGGAACTTCTTTATCTACCCTCCTCTGAATGTTCCCTGTGCCCCAGCTCTTCCATATGGTAATGAATCTCCTGAGGATAGTGCAGAACACTTTTTATTCGGAGTTGAAGCTAATGAGAGACTATCCTTATTCTGACTGAAAGGGAAACCAAAATGAATTCTCAAGAATATTGCTTCTTCATTATCCATTACTTTAATAACTTACCTTAAACTATTTCTAATCTCCATCATTCAGGCTATAAGTTTTAAGGAATTATCCAAAAGAATGAAATTTTGACATAGGTCTTTATTTTATAAATTTTTACATAGGGATTGCTAATAGAGGCACCATTTATAAGAGCAAATGTTGAACAGTGTGAGAAAAGTGCATATCACTTTCTTTTACTTTCTTGAAAACTTATTATACTGAAGTTTTTATTTCTATTTTGTTTCACTGCATCTTTTTAGTATTATGAATTTTACAGGGAAAGGTGAGACACAATGGTCACCTCTTTCTGGGAGCGTCTGGGCCTACAATTCTTAACCAGGGTAGTCAGCACCACTACTGAGGATTTTTCTAAACTGGACCCCATAAGGTTCCTTCCTGCAGAGATGCACATAGCTCTGATGTGCTGCAGTACACAGAGCCCCTGTGACCAGTGATAGCACAGTCCATCTTCCCAGTGGGCTTGGGCACTAAGGAACACTGAGGACCACTGGTCTGCATTTTAAAAAAATGTATTTTGTTAGAAGATCAAGTTTTAGATTTTTTTCCAAGAGTCTCCCCCTCTTCATATATACTCACACACATTCTTTCCTCACTGTACATGCCCTTTTCTGTTTTTCTTGCTTTTTGCTTGGTTCCTGGCTTAGTTGTGTCAACTCAGGCTCCTAGGCAGAGTGGTGTACTGGCCTCTGCTTTTGAAGCCCCTTAGTATTTGCTCTTGATACCAGGCACATAACCATTCCAGGATGTCCCTATCCTCTTGTGCTTTAGCAATAATACCTAATTATCTTCATACCCTAGTGCAAAGAAACACATCTGGTATGTAGTGGAGGCTCCATAATTGGCCTGTCAGTGGGTGAAGACCACTGCTTTAGGGAGAGGGCAGGCTGAATGTGAGGAATTTGATGAAAGGGTTCTGGGAAGAAGTCATCCCCCAAGAAGACTTGAGGCTATATGCCTCAGGGCAGGTGTAGCACTCACACCCATAATCTCAACATTGTATCATTAATTGACCACAAGCTGCCCCAGTGACTGCATGAGTCTTTGGGAGAGACAACTAGACTCAAACCATAACAAGTAGCAAGGTAAAAATGAACTCATTCTTCAATTTCGTTGTATCTAGATGATTGTTCTTCCTAATTTTGGGTGAGGAAGAGTCTGAATTCCCTGCATCCAGAAGTACTGTACCTCTTGGCAAGGGGCATATCAGGCAAGTCGGAGACATGTCACGGGAGAAAGTTCAAATTAACAAGTTGTCCACAAAATTCAGTGAAAATCAAGTAAACTGCCCTTAACAACAGAGGCTCCCACAGAAGGAAAGTTAATCCTAGAATTTAGGGAAAAATAAAAAGGATTTGAGAATGTGGTTCATGGTAATAATAATGAAAGTTGTCTTTTAAACCAGCCAACCAAAAAGCATGGCAGATCCCATAAAATTGGAATTTAAACAGCAGACGTTGACCACCTTCACTTCCTACCATGTGGCAGAGGGAACTATGTCTCAGTCTTGACTTCTGCAGCTGAGAATAAATATTGGAACAAGACTCAGGTCTCTGCAGCCAAAAGGAAAATGCCAATATCCTTAAACCTTACATGACTTTGCAGATAATCATCTGCCTTGTGCCAGTGAAACTTCAAATGCTCACCAGTTTATGGTAAGACAAGAGTAAGGAAGGAGAAAACAGAAACAAAACTTTTGTAAATAAGGAGGTAAGAGTAGTTTAAGAGAGGGAAGGGAAGTAGGGAGAAAAAAGTACTCATAAATATGAACGTTTTCCCCTGTGGCTTGCTCCTCTATTTCCCCTCTGCAAATTCCCTAATTATTATTTGAGTGCAAGAGCTTTGTAAAAGCCAGTGGTGATAAAACTTAAATTTGATCCAGCTGCAAATTAGAAAATTGTGGTTAGAGAGAGCCTTGGGTAAATGGCATGTACCTGCCTGAGTCCTGAACTAGAAGCTGGACAGGCATCCTGGGGAGCAGCACTCCCACTGAGGAGGTATACAAGCAGTGTAGAAGCCCAGGGCAGCTAAGAGACAGGGAGAAGTCCCCTCCAATGTCTTTCATGGGTTTCCCACCCACCCTTGGCAGAAAACAGATTTGGTTGTTGAAATGGCCAACAGGTACTTTCTTTTGCCTTTTATTTCCTATACCTTCTATCTGCAAATCACAGAACCTAGCAAAATACCCTACTAGAATTTGTGTTAAATCATTATCACAAAACTTAGTACAGCAATGGCAAACTCACGGTAGTGGGATGCCCTTGCCAGCAGTCTAGTTCCCGGATATGGTCAAAACTCATTTTGCTTCTTTGTTATCTGGCCATTTCCTACATCCTCTTGAATGCAGCTGTGACTTTTAGGACGACTTGGTGGATAGCGAAGGAAGTGGAATTTATGAATATACTCACTTCTGGAATGTTGTCTATTCTGAGAAATTGAACAAATGTATATCTAAAATTGGGGCTAAGTGTGACTACTAGCCCAAGTGAAGTAGTCTCAATAAAGCAACACCCAAGTAGTGACTTTTCCTGTGGTTCGTTGCAGATTATGGCAGCAAATGCTATGTGTGCCCAAACTGGTCTCAGTTTGCTCTAGGGCACAAACTGGACTACGCTCCCAAGCTAGGTGTGACCTTACTTCTTAGAGCTGCCCAATGGAATGTGGGGGTCTGAGGCCTCTGCCACTGTCATGCCTGGCTCAGAAAAATGAGCTACTGCCATCCTAGACATTGTGTGAGTGAAGATGCCCTTATGATGATGGCCTGGAGCAGGACGCCTGCAAGATGGAAAGGCACTGAGTCCTGCAATGACTGCCTCTGATTGCACCAATGCACTGCATTCTGCCTGACTGTGAAACATTTGTTAAGTCCTTTGGATTTAAGGGTTAGAGCAGGCTGCTTCAGGTACTCTCAGACACTGAAGCACTCTTAGAAAGGTTGAGCCACATGGCTTCTGCTTTTTTATCTATAAAATAGTGTCACCATCTTCCTGCATTACTTTTCAGTACAGTTTTGGGAGCTATGAAATGAAAAATTGTAAATCATCCAAGTTTTAAAATATACAGGCACTATATATTTTTCAAAGTAAGGAGCACTGATGCTCTAATAGGTAATGTACCCTAGCACAGTGTCCTAGTGTCCCACACTTTCACCATCCCAGGCAGCAGTGCCGTACACCTCAACTGAAGCCCAGACCTCCGGGCAATGATAGCAATTGGTCTTATACAGTGCCAGGAGATAGGGAACTTCATGTATGAGGTGTGATTAAAAACATGTAGCATGTATAAGTTAAACATAAATACAGTAAAAGGCATTGTCATTAATCCCCATTATGGAGTCCCCCTTGTTTTAAGCCTACTCATCCCATCCTTCTTGCCACCTTCTGAAGCAGTTCTGCAAAACCTTTTTAAGTGTCTTCAGTTGTGCTGTCATGGCTTCCTCAGTGTCCTGAATGAGGTGAAAATACTTACCTTTCATGATCGGTTTGACTGAGGACAGAGCCAGAAGTTTCACAATGCGAGATCCAGTGGATAAGGCTAGAGGCACCCACCGTACTGCTTTCATGAGCCTGCTTTCCTGTTGGATAGCACTCAGCACATTCCCCTGTGTTTGATCATGCCTGATAAATACACTCAAAAACAGGACTTCCAGAACTGCTACAAAAAGTGGCAAGAAGAGTGAGATGTGTATGTTCCAAGATTTTGAGGAAAACTAATAGCAATTATCTTCTGCTATAGTAAAAAGTTTTTAATGGAAACACTCACTGTATCTTTTTTGTTACTTCTTGTAGTCTTTTTAGGCATGCACAACAACATTGAATGGTGCATGAACTCACTGTGCTCCTTCCTTTTAGAACTTTGCTATGTTTAATTATTTTCTTGAGGAAGAAGAGGAAAGAATGCAGATTAGTTTAGATGAGTGGAAACAGTTTTATTTCCAAGGGTAAGAATGGGTAGTCACCTCCTACACAAGGACTTTGGCACAGGCAAGAGGGAAAGCTCCCTGCACAGACATCTACAAAGAGAAAGCATCCAGGAGAAACAGGCACAGAACCTGGAACATGCCTGAGTGGATTAAGTGGGAACTGATGTGATCTGATTGAGGAGACCTCAACCTTTTCAGCATGAACTAATTTCATGGAATATAATATTTTTATAGAGAAGGGAGGGAGGAGTTTTAAAATTTCTTTTTTTAAGTTAGTGTATATTTGCAATATATAATAAGTACATTCCTCAGCATGAGCATCATTGCTTCAGCTCCACTTGAATTCATTAGGCATTAAATTCTCATAAATGAGTGTGGAAATTTGATCCATTACATGCATACTTTTCAGGGCTGGAGATCCTATGAGAATCTAATCTAGTAATAGCAAACTTTTTTAGGGTGCCAAACTGCAACCCCAACCCTCTTACTTACATTGTCACAAAGTGACAGTGCTGCTATTAACCTGAATACTGAGGTTTCAGTTTAGAAAAAGTGGATTCTAACATCTCTTATCCTAGAAGGAAAACACAATAACATATGTGCCATTGTATCACCGCCACTGTTCTAATCCCTCTACTGATCTGAGGGGAGGCAGAGCTCAAGCAGTAATGCAAGAAATTGGGAGACCTGGTAAAACAGATGCAGTGTCCCCTCGATTGCTCAAGCAGCACTCCCTTGTGCTGCACAGCCCATTGCTAACAGGCCATGGACCAATACCAGCATTGAGGGCTCCTTGTGCAGTTGGAGGAAGGCATAAAAAGTCTGCCTGTCTCCTAAAGCATTTCCTTTGTTGACATCAAAATGACCTGCCAATGCTTTCTAATGTGCATAGGCATTCAGTTCCATAAACCTTTTACTGACATGCTTAAATAAACTTTGGAAGCAGTTAAACTGTAGCCTGTTTTCAGATTATTAAGGCTAAAGGATCATAGCAGTTATCCAGCTCTGACTTCTTTTCTCCATTTTGCACAATATGGCACAGGTTTAGTCACATCTTTTCCTCTAAGCAGAAATTTTTTCCCAAAACTTAGCCTGGCTACCTCCTTTTTGATAACTCAATTCAATGCCACCTCCTTAAGGAGACTGTCACTCACTCCACTACCATCCTTCCTTTTTATAAATATTATTGTACCATGAAAATATTTTGCATCCATTTCCTTGCTTATTACTGGAGTATGAGCTGTCATTTATCTCAAATCCCAGTACACTGGACAGAACATGGCCTAAAAATAAATCATGCGAGTGCTTTCTTTCTATTCCAGCTGATATCCATTTGCTTTCAGGCCACTCCTTGTGCTGCTCTGAAGGCTCCAAAGATCTGTCCAGGTCATGTTAATGACCTATCAGTGCTCTATCATGTGGTTCTTTCAACTTTTCTGAAATGTGCTTCATCATTCTTCTACCTTCTCAAAGCTCTAATTTGTCATCATTTCACAGTTCTGATGCCTTCCTCCCTTGCACCACAGTTCACTGTCTCCATCACAACTCCATTCTTGTCGCTGATATATTTCCTTGAAGCACTTATTGATTTATGTACCTTGGAATCTTTTTCACATACCATATGATGTATATCCTAAATTTCTTTTTATCTCATCTGTTCATAATGTAAGGAACTAAAAAATGATGGAATATTTCAATGCATTCTGTAAAGCTCCTTAAAAATGCCTTTGTTACCTGACTGTACATTGGACTCGCTGTTGAAATGGACTTAGACTTATATATCAACATAATGTAATAGATTTTATAATTACAAAGTTCTTTTTCTCCTATTGAGTTCCAGGTTGGAAAGCACTGCTCAGAAGATCAGCTCTGCTTGATAATCCTTTAATTTCATTCCTAAAGCCTAATGTGTTCTTTATCTTTCTTCAAAACAAATTCTTCTCTCTCTTCGGCCCCACACTATATCTCAGGGTCCTCAATTTCAGTGTAACTTCACAGCTTTCTACTGAGAAAAGAAAATATTCCATCAGACATAGATGTTTTTTCAACTTCTTAACCTTTATCTCCTAACATTTCATGTTCTGTTGTCTTAAAATCTATCTCAGAGGATGAAGCATATGAGTTATTTATTTCAATAGCAAGTATATTTTATACATAGTCATTCATTACTTATTGATTGAGGCACAAGATAGGCGGCACAAAGGATATTAGCAAAGATTGTGATGTTAATCTGAAGATTAATATTTCTGAGATATATAGTCTTAACTAGAGCAAAGCTAAATATAAAACTCTTTTAACATAGTACAGTAAGTAAGAACATTTCCATTGTTCCATGCTGGGTGGTACACAAGAGCATGGCTTGTCAAATGTCATGGTGGTCAGGAAGCCAGGGCACATAGTTTTCTAATCTAAACACTGCTGCTAGTTCTTATGGGTTCTGTAGATTTCAGTAACTTCATCTCAAAATGAAAGCCCCAATATCCCCTAATTTCTTTGGCTCAAAAAACTGCAAGACTCTTTCTCCTCTGCCACTGTAGAAAGATGGCAGCCACAAGTAAGAATTTTGTTATAGAACAAAGAAACCAAGTGATTGGGAAAATATCTAAAATGGGGTTCTAGAAGGAGAGAAAGATCCAAAGGCATACTGTGGTTGACATGTACTTCATTCTTTATCTGGTCGCAGTGGGAGATATGAAAACTTAAGGCTCAAAGCTCTTATTTTGTCTTTACTTCATAAAGCAGCAAAGGCTGGATAGAGAGGTGGATGCAAAAGGGAACACCTATTAGAAAGAACTACATCATACAAGAGATGTACTTTTATATTGTAAGACAGAGGAAAATTTAAAATGATTTCACACATTTCCAGAGCATTTCCCTTTAGATACCACTGATATAGTTTGGTGATGGGGGATATAGAGAGACCATTGAATTTTCTAATTATTTACAGTGGACTCTGTAACAGTGTGAATTATTGATTTTGAGTGTGAAAGCTCTTAATTCCTGTATTTAATCACATTTTAGTTATGGCCAAGAAAGATGAGGAAAAGAACTAAGGATGAGTGAAGTCATTGTGCTCTGCTTCTCTGAGAGTATTAATTGATGTTTTGACCCATGGCAGACTCAAAACCAGAATTTTAATTATAACTTGTAAAACTGGTTACATTTTGCATTTCTTTCTGTCACTTAGTCTAAGTTGATACTTCATATTAAGACCAACAGAAAAAGCCCTGCATGTACAATTACTGATAAACCCTCTTGGGACTAAAAGAACACAAATAAACTCATCCATATTGGCTCTCTTCTCAGGTGTATTTAGTGTTACTACGTTGTTCTGAGGCTGGTCAAGAACTCAATGTCAAAGTCAGTAATAAAGCAGCTCTTTTTGATATTGTTGTTCTCATCGCAAACATGTCATGCAACGTGTTCTTCATTTAAAGACACAAGTTAATAGACTTTTTGTATAATATGATACAGAACATTAGGCACTTTAGTGGGTAAAGAAAAATGGTGTGTGGGGAGAGCTGACCTAATTTGGGCTTATTGATTCAGAACATTTATGAGACCTAGACAGCAGACTCCATTCTCATCTGGCATGGCCTAATTTAATGACATACAATTCTACTGTGTTATCAAGATGTGGGTGATGTCATCTGTCTTGCCACAAAGAAAATTCAGCAAGAATGGGTTATTACATACTATTTCCACAAATGGAAGGATAGCTTCCAGAATGCAGTAGTGTGATATTTATCTGAGACACAAGCACTTATTTGTTTATGGGTCCACCTGCCATTTACCATTTGCTCTGTGCTATTATTGGTTGGTAAAATGATGCATTCTTCAGGAGTAGGCATGAAAGAAAAGAATCATGCCACAATGGAAAAACAGGCATCTGCTTAATAAGTGATTTTTTTTAATTTTAAGAGATTGAGAGTCATTTTCACGCATTGCTTTTATAGTTACTAATCCTTGATTCTAATGCAGGTGATCAACTTTGAAACTGGAAACTATCATATACTTACAAAGTAAGTAAATATTACATGTATCAGTCACAGCTAGCATCAATTTTGTATAGCTAAAAGTGACAGAAAGCAAAAATGCATATTGTTAAAAGAAAAACATGCAATCTAGTCACTCTTGAATGTGTCATTAACATCATTAAAATAAACATGGATTCATCCATTGTTTGCCTGAAAGAACTTTTGAATCCCCATGCTGAAGCATTCCTGTCAACAGCCTGGGGCTGCATATTTTAAAAACACCTATAAAGTTATTCAATCCACTTCTTTCAGGCCCTTGTTATTTATAAGACTAAATATATGAAAAACCAAAACAAACTCAGTTTCTAGTTTCCTTTTTTTCCCCTAACAAGCAAGAAAACCTATTTTCATACTGGAATATTCATTCATAATGTGTGTGGCTTTGTAGTCCTGCTGCAAAGAATATTCTGCTCTTTGTACAAAGACATAACAGGTACAATTAGAGGATATTATATTGTCATGTGCATCAGAAGACTAGAGTTAGTATTAAATCTTTCACATGGCACTCAGGCACCAATGTATCAGAAAAGAAAATGGCATTTCTCAGAGCTACTTTTTTCCTTCCAACCACAGGGGGCCTTGTCACAGTTGAGGGGAGGAATTGCAAAAGCCAAGTGCAGAATAGGCTACAAATTGTCCCCAGGGAGCTGTGGAGAAGGGAGGAACTCTCATTGTGTCTGAAGTGACACCCACTGGAGGGCTGGGTGAAGTGCTGGGTTTACATGCTTTGTTGATCCTCCAGATGCTGCGGGCAAGGGAAGGGGAGGTCTGATTGAGACAGCCCACTGAAGCCTGCGGACAGTGCCAGGTGATGGTTCTGAACAGCAATGGCCAGAGAGCAGCGCCACGCCATCATTTGCAAATCTTGACTGCAGACCAGATACCTTCACATGATTCTGATATTTGAGCGACCACAGCCCACATTTTCTCCGCGACTTGGAAATGGCTCCACAGGGTCACTGGCTGCCAGTCTTCATTGGATTAATACTCTAGGTTTCATATTCATTTCTGTGATATGGTCGGGGAGATGGCTCAGTAGAATAAGTGCTTCCCTGGCAAGCACAAGGGTCGGAGTTCAATCCCCGGTTCCGGAAAAAAAAAAGACTCATATTCATTTCTGTGACAAGGTAATGAAACTTCAAAATAATGTAATCACATTACAATATCACCAAACCTACCTTCTCAAACAACCCCTGTGCTTTGGATAATGATTTGTGTCATTCACCAAGACATGTTTTTCAGTGCTGCATTAGAATTTTTTTAAAAGCCAGAGAGAAACAATAATGGCTATAAAACTATTTTGATGGATGTTTTTAAATACCTGAAGATGTACACTTATGTGGCATTTTCTTTTCTGTAAATGGGAAGAGAAACTGATTTGAAAGGAAATTAATTGAAGCTTTCCTCTTTGAACCAGCACTTGTCTAGAAATGTACTTTTGAATTTATTAAGCATGGATTATATGACAGATATTTTGTTATTTATTCATTTAATAATTACCTGTTAATTGCCAGATCATGTTCAGAGAACTAATGATATATAGCATTAAATAATACAGACAAGCGTCCTTTGCTCATAGGACTTACCTGCTATTTATGGGGACCATAAATAAACAACATAAACCAATGATTAAGGACAAATACAAATAGTGGTGAATACTGTTATGTGAACAACTAAATGTGCCAACATTTATTGAACATCTATCATAAGCAAAACAGTAATAATTTCTTTCAGAACACAGAAATTAATAACAAAGTTCTTATCCTGTATTATTTTACAGAAGTGTAGGGAAATACAAATCACCAATCACTTTGTTCATTTTAAGACGCTATGCATATCATAGGATTGGCTATGTGGTTTTATCTCTAAGCTCAGCTTTTCTTTTTATCTCAAAGAGTTTATATGCAGAATTCTGGCAATGGTAAATACCTACACTTTGTAGAATTTCCTACCTCCCAGACCTGCCAGATTGCTCAGTGGGTGAAAGCGCCTGTTTAGGCAGATGCAGAGACCAGGGTTTGGTGGTGTGTCATGCCAGCCCTGTCCCCAGGGCACGCTGAGAAAGCCATTGAGACTGGATGTGGTGGTGTGCCTGTAATCCTACCACTTGGGAGACTGAAAACAGGAGGATCACTACGAGTCCAGATCTGTATAGTGAGATCCTGTAGACCCTGTACTAAATACACACACACACACACACACACACACACACAGAATTTCCTACCTCCTAAGTTTATCTGAGGCCATAACTTGCTTCCAATGAACTCTGTAGACAAAAGTGACAATATATCACTTATGACTATGCTATGTCATATGCCATGGATGAGAAACTTGTGGGTATAATTAAGGCATTTAATGAGTTTAAGCTTAATAAAGAGCTAATTTTTGATTGAGCCTGACCTTGCCAGATAAGCAAGCGTTTGGGAGTCTGGAAGTCAAACATAAGGGACATCAGAGAAATGCTCTCTTGTGGCCTAGAAGGACCCAAGAGTTGTGATAGAAACAATGGCTTGAGACACTCAGGGCTTTTTTCCTACAATCATAAGAAAATTAGAATAACCACTACCTGAGTTTGTAAGATAACTCTAAATCACAGTCTGACTCTTTCCCTCTCTGTCATGTCATTATGATTTCTGTTTAGATGTCCTGCCCCCCTCCCCATCAAAGCCTTTTGGGCTCATGTGGGCAGGATTTTCACAGGCTGTTGAATCTAGAAGTGTTTTTTTAAAAAGAATACAAAAAATAACAAATAAGACATTATATTGCTATTTGTTTATCAATAAAATTATGGAAAAAAGACATTAGAAATGATATATAATTTCAAAAAACAAGATAACAGGTGTTTGTTATGGTTTGTATCTTGTTGTCCCCCACAAAGCCTCACGTAGTCACTGGGGTGTGGTTCTAGAATCTGTGATTAATTCATGACACAAGGCTGGGATTATGAGTCTGAGTAATTCTGGGATTATGGGTGTGAGTGCTACACCCAGCCTGGCACAGATACCCTGAAGGCACTAGAAGGGAGACAGACTTGCTCTCTGCAGCCATCGTTGCAGAGCCACTACTCCTCCCATTGACTCTTGCTGCTTGGTTTTTTTCTATCACCATGAAGTGCTGCCCTTTTTCACATGTCACTCTGCCTTGGAATCCGCTCAGCATGGAATGAAACTTGTAAGAACTGTGAGCCAAACTTTCACTCTCATTGCCTTCACAATCTTTTACCACAGTGAATTGTTTGCTGCTGTGCCACACCACTCCAACCTATACCCAGCTTATTATGGGCTGAAACTTCCTCAAACTGTGAGCTAGATAACCCTTTCCCCTTTTAACGTTGGATATTAGGTATTTTGTCTCATCCATGAAATAAAAGTAACTAAGACACATATTTGAAGTCTTGTGAGATTCCATGGCGATGACCCACCTAAAACCTCCCAAACTCCTGACTCATAGAAACTCAGATAAGCAGTGTCAACTACTCAGGAGCACTGGACAACTGAAAGACTGCATTACACACAGCATCTCATGTCAAGAGACCAAAATGTTTTCATAAGTCTTTTGCAAAATTCTATTGAATAAAATAAAAGCATTTCCTGTATTCCCTTCTGTTATAAGCTTTTATCCACTAGAATGAATATGACATAGTTTCTCAAGTAGGGCTGTGGGTTGCAGCAAGAGGGCTAAGCTATGTAGTAGAGGAAGGTAGGGTAATGATGTGCATCTCAGTTGCAATTTCTTTATTCACACTCCTTTAAGTCAATTTATCTACATGGAGTAGAAACAAAAAGAATCACTGTGCTCAGCCCTAAAGGCTGGATCTGCTGGCAACACCTGAGAACCAGGCAAGCAACCTTGGCCATAGGTTGGGTTACAGGTATAATGTTTGTTGCAGGTAGGGCTGAGCATAGAAAAGAAGATGGTAGAAAGGACAATAAGGACAAAAGAAGAAGAGAAGGCAATCAGCTGCGAGGCTGCTGTGATAGACATATGTGTTTTCATAATGGCCTGGGGAACTTACCTTCTTCATTAAAATTTGATCTTTCTGACCAGTACCGAAGCGCTGGTCTAGCCAGCCACAATGTCAGGCCACAAAGTGATAGTCACACATCTGAAGACACCAAATAGGTCTATACACACCATTTTCTGCTTTCTTTTATTTTATTGTATCTACAGGCTTCACTATAAATGAACAAGAAGAGACTTAATATCTGTTGTCTACAAAAATTAATGGCCATGAAGGAAGAAAGCATTAGCAGTTAAATGGAAAGAGACATAAAAACATTTAGTAACATACGATTTTATATCTCTTCTGCTTACACAAAACACATTTAATATTTTCAGTTTGTTCTAAAAGTTCACTTTGGAACCAAACTTTATGAAATTGCTAAGTGTGTCAGACTAAATTATGAGGAATTGTTTGGGACATGATTAAAGATTTGTTAAACACACCACAGAGCACTTTAACGTGTGCAGTGATTCAATAAGCTATAGGAATCAGTGGAGGCTTACATTCATTATTTAAAGAGTCATACTTGAGCTCCTGATATATAGCAATTTTTCAGTAGCAAACATCTATTCCTTATTGCTGTGGCTCACGTGTACAAGGGAAGGAAGATAGAGCTAGTGACCAACCCACAGTGGAGTATAAGAAAACGTCTTCATCAAGGTCAAAATACTCTGGTGACACACTCCAAAAAGGCAAAATGCAGGATAGTAGGCAATCTGACATTTTACTACTGTCTATGGTAAATTCATTATTTTAATACATAAAATAAATTTACAAACACTTAAAAATGAAGTCCATCCATTCATTAATTCATTCATCGGATACATAGATTTACAGTAGCAAATTTTATTCAATGTTGTCACATTTTTCACTCAGAAAGAAATCACTCCCTTCCATTGCCCACTTATAAAGGGCTATTTAACTAATTATGTTATATAATGGCCTTGTCAAAATACCTCCAACTGGATCAGAATTCAATTATATGTGGCAGACATAATCAATCACCAATATTTTCATAGCCTAGATATGCTATCTCCATGGCACGAGTAGCAAGAAAAGAACTACAATGAAACATCAAGTTGCAGATACTTTTGCTAGTCTGCACTTTGTAAAATTGATGTTCTGATGTTTATGGTCTGCACTGAGCAAGGATGGCTGCACAGAACTGCAGTACCAGCTCTAATAGGTGTTTTTTCTTAACATATTATATAAACAACAACAACAACAAAATACTAGAAAAAATAGTTCCCCAAAAGCATAAGGGAAAATATGCTATGGTTACTAAACAACTGCTAGGAAGTAGGCATAAGTTAGTCTGGGGAAAATGCCATGGCTGAGATATGACCAAGAATTAATTATAGATAGACCTAGAGCACAGGCCCGGTGAGTCAGTGAGATGACCCAGGGCCTCAGGATCCTGAACAGACCCAGAGCGCAGGCCCGGAAAGTGAGTGAGAAGACCAAGGGTGAAGGGATCCTGAATGGGCTCAGAGCACAGGCCAAGGCAGTGAGTGAGACGACCTGGGGCCCAGTGGGATCCTGAATACACCTGGAATGCCTGGCCAGAGAGTGAGTGAGATGACCCGGGGCCCGTGGATCCACATTCGACCCAGAGTGCAGGCCCAGCAAGGAACCCTTCAGCAGAACTCCCTGCAAAGAGGCTA
>NDGM011071003.1:0-11716 GCA_002564305.1 Octomys mimax
TTTGAAACTGTCTCATTGCTATTTGTTTATCAATAAAATTATGGAAAAAAATAAAAAATAAAAGAAAAATTAAGAGAAAGGAAATTAAATTTCTTTTTAAAAGCACAGGAACAGATATCAATAGGTGATAAGAGGTGGTAGTTGAACTCCAAGTGGAAACTGGGGTTTGGTGGTACACACCTGTAATTATCCTAGCTACTTGGAAGGCTGAGACATGAGTACTGTATGTTGTAGGCCAGATGGGGCACTTTAATGAGACATTGCTTCAAAATAAAATAAGAACTGCTGGGCATGTAGTTCAGTGGTAGTATATTTGCATGACATGTGCAAGGTCTTAAATTTATTCTCATTGCCAGAAAAAAATTTAAAAATAGAAAAAGAACTAAACAGATCTATATAGTGCTCACGCTCTGAGGAAATGAAGCCCACAAGCTTGTTTGTAGAAGGCAGAAGCATGAATAGTCATTTAGTGTCTAATACATGCACATCCCATGTATTATTCCATTCACTCCTCTGAGTATTTTTATGGGGAAAGTGTTAGTTTTCAGAAGTTAGAGATCACAAAGCAGAATTCATTAAAATTCAGTATCTTTGACATGGTCTTAGGCACAGAAAATTGGTGCAGCTAGGATTGGAGCTCAGATATACTTCATTCGAAGCTCACTATCATCTTGTATTAGCCAGCTTCCCATTCTTCTTAAAAAACAGCTGCAGTAATTAGCTTATAAAAAGAAAAGATGTATTTTGGCACATGGTTCTGGAAGTTTCAGCTGAAGATCAGGCATTCCTATTGCTCGGTGCTCTGACAAACCTGGCACATTGTGGCAGGAGCCTAAGGCAGAGCAGACCACCTGTATCATGGTTCTTGAAGCACAGGAAGAGGACCCATGTGGCCCAACAGACCATTCCAGAGCCACGCTCTCAGTGACCTACAGACCTACCCTCAGCCACCTCTCAGAGACTCCACCGCCTCTAGAGAGAGCCAACCTGAAGACCAGGCCAGCCTTTAACACATGGGCTTTGGGAGCACATTCAACATTGCAACTATAGCACTCTTATGATTAGATGCTGTGTAATAGGTCATAAGAAGTGAGAAAATGTTTACTTTTTGTCCAAGGGAATAAAAGGATTCTCAAATATGTGGTTAAAAAAAAAAAGTTTTCCCAACTACCCAGAAAGGGAGTCACATGACCTCCATTGTGTGTGTATATCTATATCTATATCTATATCTATATATATATATATAACATATATATGAAAGTCATAGAAAATATTTTTCTTCATACTGAATAAAAGAGAGCTCCATTAGGAGAGGCATCTCAAATCAGAGGTGTTGGCTGCTTGATGGGCAATGTCTTTAATTTCAATTTGACAAAAACAGCATTTTTCCAGATGGATGATTCTAATATAAATGAAATATCACCAAATCCTAGCTCTTCAATACCAAGTCTGTGGGGAGCTAAATAGACCCGGCAAAGCATTTTGAATTCTGTTGACTTTGCTAAACCAGAGGACAGAGCTTAGGGGATCCACAAAACAGGGAATGAGCGTGTTGTTCCAACTATTTCTCTCAGAATTTCCCATGTCTTGAAGAGGCCTGTAGGAATGGTTGGGCCTTTGCCTATTTCTCTAGACTGAAACTAGGATGATATTTCTGAAATGCAAATTTGAGAATGACATTCTCCTACTTAAAAACCCTCATTAAAGCCTGCACATTGCCTTTGGGAAGAAGTCCAAGATTTTTAATTCATTCCTTTATGACTAAGCCTTCATACTGTGGCCTCATCTATTACCCCTCTCTTTTTCTTCCCCAAACTCTATGTTCCAGTTGCACTGAACTACTTTAGCCCCCAATGAGCCCTCCCTCACCATCTGTCACTTCTCCACGTGTTTTCTCCTCCAAGTATGTCCTTTCTCCCTACTCCTTCCCCATGGCCTCTCAGGCCACCTTTGCCTGGCTGACACCTACCTACCTACAGTTCAGGAGCCAAATCATGCCTTTCCCTCTCTGAGAAGCCTCTCCAATTCCCAGGTCTAGACAGAGGTGGCCTCAGCTCCTAGGCTTGTCCTATGCTGGCGTTTCTGACCCTCAACCCAATGCAGCACTGTCTGTTCCTGTATTAGACTAATTCGTTTCTCTACCAAGGTCTCCAGGCAATTGGGATGAATTAGATGATGAAAAGAATAAATGAAGTGTCTTGTACAAGAAATGTCTTTATGGAAAGAAATTTCCATAAGTTCCAATTACTGCATATACAACTAGGAGAGATGATGGCTTACTGCAGCAGCTTGAAGCCTGAGTTAAATTCTGATGTAGACTCGGGGAACAAACCATGGACCAATGTATAATGTATTGGTGTGGATTCAAAATAGGCTGACACTCAGTCAGGGACAGATAACATCAGCAGGTACTGAGCCAGAGCCCAGGAGAGACAGTCTCCTACATTCCCGCTCTGGAGCCCCACTTTGGCTGAGTCCAGAGGTAAGGAAGATGTAATCATAGCATATGGAGCATGAGGACAGAAGACACAATCTGCCAATGCTCAGCTCTAGTTTGGAATGTGTTTGCTCCAGTGGATATAATCATCTTGTGGATCCATTTCTGACTCCATAACTGCATCCAGAATGTCTCAGAGGGCACTCACATCTTGCACAGCAGAGAGAGATACTTGAGTACAAAATTACCCCCTACTTCTCCATCCCAGATGTCAGTGGAGAAAGAAGGTGCATTGAGCCCTAAAGTGGCCATAGGTGGCTCAGTCCTGTGCACAGGTTCCCTGGTTTGGGGGTCCTGTCATGGTGGGCCTAACTTTACCTTTCTGAGACCCAGGTTTCCAATCTGTAAAATGGGGAGAAATATAACCTGCCCTGCCCACCTCCGGGGTTGTTGTGAGGATCAAATAAGATAATGGCCGTGAAAAGCTTTGAACACTGCAAAGTGCCATGAAAATGTGAACGAGCGTGATGAAGAGAGGGTAGCTGCCCCCACACTCACTTCAAAGGGGAGAAACAGGGTGGAGAAGGCTGACGCGCTCTGCTTTTGAAGTGCACAAGAGCAGCTCTCAGCAGAGAAAAAACAACGCTGCTGCTTAAAAGGCAACTTTCAAAACAACCATTTTCTCTCTGAAGGAGAATATAGTGGGGAGTACTTCAAAGGCTGGGGAAGATTTCCAGAAAGAAAAAAAAAGATGTACTCAATCTAACTTTTACTCAAGTCACAGTTATTAAAAAAATCTTCAGAACTCTTCACTTATTTTAAGAGTTTTAATGCATTTAAAAATTAAAAACCATAAAGAGGGACAGAGAAAGGCGTGATTTTCCCCTTTCGGTAGGAATACGCTGTGGAAGGTGGACATAATGAGTCTGCCTTAGTCTACCTCTTCCTCTGATTAAATATTCTCCCTGTTCCAGTAAATTTCATACCACGAATAAGTCACCAGGCATAGGCCCTTGTCTTTCCTATCCAACTCTGACACCTATCTACCAAGCACAGTGCAGTTATTTCTCCAATTTTCTTTTCTCCTTCTTTTGAATATGATAGCCTACAAAACAAGTCAACTTCAAGAAGCCAGAGCAAAATCAGAATATCCTACTTAAAGGGTAAAGATACCCCCTTCCAAGAAAAGAAAGACTGTCTTTCAAAAGAACTAAACTCAGCTGGGGGTGGTGGCACATACTATAATCCCAGTTCTTGGGAGGCTGAGGCAGGAGGTTTGCCATGAGTGCCAAGCCACCCTGGGCTATATAGTGAGTTCAAGGCCAACCTGTACTATATATTGAGACTGTCTCTAAAACAAAACAAAATAAAATGACTAAATTTAAAAATAAAGAAACCCTGGGCCTTCGTTTCAGTGGACAGTGAATAGCAACATAGATGTGCCTGGTCATGATACTAAAGAGTTCAGCCTCCCAGAACTTGAATAAACCTACATGGAATTGCCACTGTGCCCCTACACCCCAGTGCCCTCACCCTTTCAGCTCCTAGTATGATGCTGAGAATGCAGCCTGAGCTGAAGTCCCTGAAATCCCGAGGCCCCTGACTTATGCCTCATTTCTGCCCCAAAAGACTGTCAGATCCCTGTGGCCATCCTGGCAGTGTGCTTCCTGACAGATAGGTCTTATTTCTCCACTAGAGCATATCTCTCTGCTTATAGAATAGGGTCAAATTGTATATCACTCAAGTATTCTTTAGTGCTTAATCGAGTGATCAGATTTCTATTCTTATCAACCATACACAACCAGTCATGGGTAGGGGTTGGGCAGAAGGTCAGAAGAAATCCAAAGAGGTGACCCACAGAGAGGAAGCTTTCTTTTGCTCACAACCCCCACCAGCTCTATCTTCAGAGTTTACTTTCACAAAGAGCGTGGAAGGCAGAAGTTAAAGAAATCTCTGTAGTCTGAAGTCAGAGAAAGACAGCTGCCAAGGGAAGATTAGTCCGGAAGGAAGGAGAAAGCAGGATGATGTCATAAGGGGAAAAGAGGCTGTCTGAGCACCAGCTCTTCTGCCACAGTCTTAAGCAACCCCATTTAATTAAAGTTGTGCCTCTTGCTGGCATGAGAGCAATGGAACTGTCAGTGTGCTTGTCACAAGCTCTTTGCCTGCAGCACACATCAGAGTGCCCGTGGCTGAGAGCCAGACTTCAGCTCTCGCACAGATGGGAAGGCCAGGGGTAATTACCTTGCCCTGGCCAGTCGCCTTCCTGGGTGAAATTACAGAAAAGTAGGAGATAGTAGCTCATTCTGACTCTGATCAGAGTCATTTTTATGGAAGGAATGAGGATATTAGCACATTGCCTTCTGATTTGGGAAGATAGGCTGTCCTGAGCCTGCCCTCAGGGGTTGCAATTGAAGGAGATATGTTTGCGAACTGGCTTTGCAGTGGTGATTGTGGGGCCCACAGTTGCATGCATGTAACTGGATGATCAAACTGTCTGGACTCTTCTGGGCACATATATGAAGAGGTTTATCCTATTTCTTCCCTCAGTTGTGCTTTGTCATTCTTCCTTTCAATCTTTAAAGTGTGCCTTGAGCAATGTTAAGCTGTCTGTTGACTTCCAGCCTAGATTGCTGTTTTAGATTTCCACTTTCTCATTATGGGCCAAGCTTTGGCCATGGAGACTTGAAGTAGGAGGAGAAGGTATGGTCTGTCTTCTCATTGGCTCCCGTATTTCAGACCAGCACTGAGGAGAAGCGTGGCCTTCCTCTGGAGTGTGCAAGACAGAGGTCCACATGCCATCACCCTTCGCTTGGTGTCGTCCTATGCAGTAACAGAGCTAATGCCACTCATTCATTCTCTCCAAGTTCCAAAGGGATGAATAAGGCCACTTCTGCATTCTCCGGGGACCACCAGCAAGTAAGCAGAACCCTGTCTTCTCTGGGTAGACAGCTCCTCAGATTCTCCATGCAGATGCCTTTGGAAAGCTCTTTCCTCTGGCTTGAACAGAGGCTGTCATGCTGCCCTCTTCCCTCCCTAGCAACTCACTTGGCAGCTTAGGAAATGTATTCAGTCAGAAGACCACAGGATACTTAGTGTCATAAAGAATGTCTATGAGAGACAGGGATCAGGATGCTGCTGACTGTGCTATTTACATGAGGCTGGTACTGACAGACATGCATAGTCACTGTGTGCAACTCTGACGTCATGGGAAAAATATGGTCTTACACCAAGACAGTGACTATGGCCAGAATATGGCTGCTAAAGAGTGAACATGGCTTTGGCCTTGCTTAAGTTTTGATGATAACGACAATGATAAAAAGAAAAAAGATACTATATATTGGACACTTCTTGTACTCAGCTGCACAACCTTGTAGCCTGCCTTTTTCTGCACTTTTGTTGGGATGATAATCTTTATGCAAGGTTAACCTGACAGCACCTTGCTTTAGCTGTGCCTTGTCTGTCTTACTTTTAAGGGATTTTTCTGGTTGCTCAATGGAACAATTTAGAACCTGCTGGCACTTACATATGCAGTGAGAAAGTATGAGGAAATTAACACATAAGAATAGGCAATGATAGATAGTGGACTCTTTCATCCTTTGATACTTCCAAGATATACTGCTTTGCAGAAGGCCCCAGCAGGATCCCAGGAGCCCCAGTTGCTAACTGTGGTGACCAGCTCAAGAGCTTCCTACCCATTGTGCTCCCCTCTTTCCTGCTTCACTCATCCCCAAAAGAGTATCTGAACTTTCTACCTGATTCCTAACTAAAGTATGAAAGTGGGGACCTACTTTAAAATTAATTTCTATTTCTGTAGTACTTAGGAAAAGGATGACATGATGGACTGACAACTGATGATCAACTTGTAGCACCCAGCCTAACTGAACCAGAGTGTGCAAAGCCCATCTGAGGATTTTTGCCAGCAGCATAAGAGCAGAACTGGAGAGGAAGAAGTTTAGAAGCTGTTGAGAGTCTATAGGGAGCTTTTGGCTCCCCAGGAGGAATTTGTCATGCCGGCTTTCCTGATGAACTTGGCTGTTCTCATTTCAAAGGAGCTCAAAACCTGGTTGTTTCTAAGAATGGCTACAAGCAACTGTGGGGAAGCTCTGGTGCTCACTTTGAGCATGGCTTCCTGGCTCTGTAGAACAAAATGGTGCACAATTCAGTCTTCTGGAGAAGCTTGTTATTCTGGCTTTTCTGATAGGAGCTTAGCTGTTGTTATCATTGGAGGAGCTTGGGACCTCAGTGACTCTGAGGATGGCTATGGTGCCTTGTGAGAGAGTTCTGGTTCTTAATTTGAGCATTGCTTCCTGGTTACAGTGCAGATCCCTGATAGCCTGCTAGCACAGATCCTTCATCCCTGGCATAGATTCTCTAGCTTCCACCATTGACCTTTGGGCCTTCCCAGTACAGATCCATGAAACGTATCTGCATAAGACATTGTTGTGGCTCGAGGCCTCCACTTGGACTATGGGAAGCATTGTCATGGGCTCTAGGTCTTCACCTAGATTCATGTAGGACATTAACATGTGATCCTCAGCTGCAGTCTTTGGTCTTTAGTGTGTGGACAAATTTCTTGCACTTTCTTTGTATATGATTCTTTGGGTGACTATTATAAAATAATCTTATAGTTAAGTGTCCTGCATTGTACTCTTTTCCCTTTCAAAACCCCAAACTACCTTATCAGATACAAAAGTTACATTTCTTGTTATATATGTCTTGTTTTATCTTGGTCTTAACCGTCCAGCAGAAAAGTATGAAAATGAAGTATAAAAAGTAAAGCCACATTAATAAGCCACATTAATATGCCAAGCTGTAAAAAGCTCAAGTCAACAACTTTGGACATTGCCAGTCTTACAGAAAGTCCACTACTATCATGAATTACTGGACTATATTGGGAAGAGCTTGAGACCTCACTGAGTCTGAGGATGGCTATGGTGCCTTGGGAGAGTTCCTGCTTCACTCATCCCCAAAAGAGTATCTGAACCTTCTACCCCTTTCCTAACTAAAGTAAAGGAAGTGAGGACCTACTTTAGAATTAAATTCTATTTCTGTAGTACTTAGGAAAAGGATGGCATGATGGACTGACAACTGATGGTCCACTTGCAGCACCCAGCTAAATTGAACCAGGTGTGAAAGGCCCATCTAAGGATTTTTGCCAGCAGATAAGAGCAGAACTGGAGAGGAATATTGGGAGATTCTGCTGAATTCAAGCCCCTACATTATTTAAATGACAATGGAATGCCCATCTCTGACAATACTAACCAAAACAGTGGGATAGAAATGAATGACTCTTTTGTATCTGTATATTTAAAATAGGAGAGATATAGAGCTCCATTCTCTCAATTCAATGAATAGTAAGGTTTGTTCTAATAGTGTTTGAGACAGGATATCATGTTGGCATCTTGTACAATGAATAACCACTAAGACAATATGCAATGTATTAATTATTGAAAATGTTCCAGTAATAGGTTGTGAAACTGTCTCATTGATATTTGTTTCTCAATAAAATTATTTTTAAAACCCCAAACTACAACAGATGGGTTTTAAAGTTGCCTGGAAATACCTACAGCATGCAACTGAGGCAGCATGTCTATCAGGGAGCCATCTGTGAGCTCCAAATTGATTTATTTCTCACTGTAATAAACCATCTCTGTCCCAAGTCCTCCATGATGAGCTACACTATCTTCCTACACTATCTTCCTAAACTCACTGCCTTCCTTCCTAAACTCACTGCCCTCAAAACCTGTGGGTGCTCTTGAGACCCAGAGACAAAAGCAGAGCAGACGTGGAATGAATCCGAGAAATGGGGAGGAGGCCTGGCAAGCAGGTTGTGGATGATCCTCAGGAGGACATAAGACTGTGTGGGTGAAAGGCTTTGGCCCTGAAGCAGAGTAGTCAGGACTATGGCGAAGTTCACAGAAACAAAGACAAGAGGACTACAATCATCAGCCTCAGAGATAAGGTGAAGTGGGCTGCAAAACTGGCAGTTCATGGGGAAAGCCAAGGAAATGAGTAACTCAAAGGCTAGGGTGGAGAGGCCTGACTATCCATGGCTGCTCTTCCTGTCTTTTCTCTAAGTCCACAGATTTTATACACAATCAGTATAAGTGGCCCCTGGGCCCTGGGGAATTTCTGTCTCAATTTGTGGAAAAGGGGATCCAGAAAAATCAGGAAACTTAGAGGAGGGAGCAATGATTTAGTGAAGATTTCAGAGCCATATTGTTGCTCCAGCTCCAGCCCCGAAGCTCTCAGGATGAAGAGGAAAGAGGCTGCAATCAGGATCAAGGCTCAGCACAGAAGCTCTTCATCAATAAAGAGGATGCGGTGGAGTACTAGGTTCTTTCCTGGTTCTCACTAAGCCAGAGGAAGGAGCTCTATCTGGGCTCTGCTCTCCTCATCAACACTGCACCTTCAGGCTGGATAGCTGCAGCTGCACTAGGGCTCCCACTTCCCTTGCTGTCCTGTAGCCTATCTACTCTCCACACAGTGTCCAGAAAGAATCTTCTCTAAGTGGGTATTTGCCAGATCGTGCCCAGCTCTCGGGCTTCACTCTCCAAGCCCTAAACATGTCAGTCCTTCTTCTGTTCCTCCTTTCTGACCATGCATTCCCCACTGTCCTCTGCCTGGAGCCCATATCACCCTGTTCCTCTTTCTCATTCTTCAGGGATGCTTCTGGAGTCTTCCTCAAAGAGAAGACTCGCTGACCTGTGAAGCTGAGGCATACCTCGGCCTGTTTACCTTTGGGCCCATTGCTCACCTGCCCTGATATCTTGCAGGGTAGTGGATAGGTGCAGACTGATGGCTGCAGCTGGCTGTTTCCCCTAGGCCCATGTCCACTGATCTCCACACATGGGTGGCAGTGTGAGGCAGCTTAGGATATTGGAGACTGAGGAAGGAAAGACTGAGGTAATTTTCCATTCTCTCTGCCTGAATATCTCCAGTGGCATTTGGGAGGCAATTAGACTCCTTTGAAGAGGTATTGTCCTGCTTACTGTTTTACAAGATCACTGTGATTGCTCTGTGCAAAGTATGTATTGGATTTGGGAAAAAAAGAGTCAGGAGGTAGTCCCGAAGAGAAATGGAATGGCTTGGATCGAGTGATGGAAACTCAGAGGGAAAGAAAGGGATGGGCGAGAGCAGGCATTGAAAAGATTAATAGAATTTGGTGCTTGTTGGGATGAGAGACTTGAGGAAGAACTGAGGTGAGGAATGACTCCCACGTTTCTTGCTTGACAAACTGGGCAGGCAGTTGTCATTTATTATTGGGATGAAACAGATAACTGGTTTTTTGTTTGTTTGTTTTGTTTTGGTGGTACTGGGGATTGAATTCAAGACCTTACACTTGCTAGGCAAGCACTTATTCCACTGAGCTACTTCCCCAGCCCAATACCATTTTGTTCACAGTAAAAAAATATTATATGCATTTCTGGGGTCATTTCCCCCAAGTCCTATAATATATTTTATCTATCTAATCTATTACCTATCACCTGCATATCTATTATCACCTATATGTCGCCTGTTATTCTATCATGTCTTGAAGGTTAGATTATGATGTATGTACTATGCTATGGTTTTATTTGATAATTTATGCAGACAGTATTTAACTATATTTTGTCTATTAACCTATTAATATTCTGTATTTACCTCAGTTTATAAGTTAGATTCCATAAGGTTTTGGTTTTTGGTGTGTGGATTCCTTAAGATTATGTAAACAATAACACTATCTGTGGGTAATGAGAGCTTTATTTTTTTATTCACAGTCTGTGTGGCTTTGCTTCTGTAATTTACCTTATTACAGTGCCCAGGCCCTGTAACACAATGTGGAAAGAAACAGCATCCATCTCCTAATACTAGTGTTTTTTTTTTTTTTTGGGGGGGGAGTATTTTATTCTTTATCAAGTGTGATGTTAGATGTATGATATATTTTTCTGCAGAGACTTTTCATCAGTTTGAAACCATTTTCTCTGATTAGTTTCAGAGAATTTGCTTTTAATTCAATAACTAAGTTTATTGGTACAATTTAAATCTGCATATGATCACATTCATCACAAGAAATTTGTACCGCTGCGTGATATGTCTTAGTTCCCCCTTTTTGCCCATTCCCTTCTCTTCCTTCAACCCTCTTCCCCTCCTTATTTCCCAAGCTTTGCTCCCATTTTATCCTTTTTTCCTAATTTTTTTCTTCCCTCTCCCATTTGCTTCTCCCTTTAAACAATTACTTATATTTCATGATATTTATTAAACATTTTGGTTCTTATTGACACTTTCAGTTTCTCAAACCTCAGAGACAATGTGGTATTTACATATATGTGTGCAACTTATTTCACTGAAGAGTATGGTCTCAAGGTACATCCATTTAGCTATAAATCTCTAGTTTGGGGCTGGAGAGATAGCTCAGTGGTCTAAGCACCTGCCTCATGAGCATAAAGACCAGAGTTCAATCCCATATACTATATACCATGCCAGCCCCAGAACCAGGCATGGTGGTGCATGCCTGTAATCCCAGTGCTGGGGAGACTGAGACAGAAGGATCACTATGAGTCTGAACTGCAAAGTGAGACCCTTTTAACTAAGCAAAAAATTTTTTTAAATGTCTCTAGTTTATCCTTCTTTATATAATACTCCACTGTATAAAAACATCTACATCCTTTTTACTCATTCCTCTGTTGATGGGCATTTGGTTTGTGTCCAAGACTTAGCTATGACAAACTATGCTGCTATAAACATGAGTGAACATATATCACTGTGGCATGTTGTGTTTAATTCTTCTGGGAAGATACCCAGAAGGGGAATAGATGAGTTGAATGGGACTGCTAATCCTCATCCTTGGAGAAATCTCTACACTGATTTCTACAGTGGTTGTACCACTCTACACTCCCACCAACAGTGGAGAAGTGTTCCTTTTTCTCCACAGTCTCTGCATCATTTTTTACTGGTTGATTGCTAGATGGCAGCCATTCTTTCTGGAGTCAGATGGATGGCTGTGTCACCTTAATTTGCATCCCTTGAATGACCAATGAAATTGAACATTTTTTCATGTATTTATTTGCTACTTACATCAGAGAAGCTTTTTAAATAAATTATTAAATTTTGTCAAAACTTTTCTGTATTTGAACTAATCACACTTTCCCTTTATTCTTACTCCAAAGTCCCCTCTATTGATGTATAAGTAGAGTACAAAAAGCAGTACGTATATAATGAATTTTTATTTTACTTATTTTATTTTATTGAGAAATAAATATCAATGAGACAGTTTCAAAACTGATTAATAGGACAGTT
>NDGM011071014.1:0-10759 GCA_002564305.1 Octomys mimax
TTTTTTTTTGGTGGAACTGGGGATTGAACTCAGGCCTTTGCACTTGCCAGGGAAGTGCTTATTACACGGAGCCATCTCCCCAGCCCTTTATTTATTTATTTATTTATTTATTTATTGTGTGTGTTTGTTTGTTTTGAGACAGAGTCTTGCTATGTAGTTCAGGCTGACCTAAGGTTCACTATGTAGCCCAGGCTGGCCTCAAACTGGAGGTAATCCTCCTGCTTCAGCTGCTCAAGTGCTGGGATTACAGGTGTGCTCCACCACACTCAGCCAATAACTGTGGTTTTCTGATTATTAAGGAACAAAGCTTGCCCAGCAGTAGGCACTGTCTTTCTTCCCAGAGCCTCTGTCCATTTGGGATGCTCACTGCACCCAAGTCTGTCTCCACCTCTCCCCGATCCTTGACTGTCACCATCAAGGGTGGTTATTCACATGACTTGGTAATGACAACACTACGTGCTGCTGAGGCTGCCCGGATGTGTGTACAGAGTGAGCAGTCAAAATTGCTGCATTAGATTGGCCACTGCTGAAAGCAGGCCCTTGCAGGTACCAGTTTAGAACTCTCTTCTCCTCTCCTCTCTTCTCCTCTTCTGTCCTTTCCTTTCCTTTTCTGTTCAACAGACTTTAACTCAGGTCTTAGGGCCCCTGGTTTAGATGTGTGTATGGTGTGTGGCCCTATACATGTAAACTACCTGTGCATGTTGTGAATGTGGCTCTCTCTCTCTCTCTCTCTCTCTCATTTCAGAAATACAGGAGATTGATTATAAACCATCAAACAGCTGGCCATAATACTCACCACAACAGAGGAGAAGGGAGGAAAATCAAGCCTTGCTGCTGACTAAACCTAACCACCTCTAATTGTTTGTTAAGCCTGGGACGTTCAGGTTCATCCTTTCTCTGAGCTTCTCTCTCTAGGCTGAGTTCCGGCCTTGGCTATTCGATGCCTTTTAACCTTCCCAGGGCACCAGTCCCAAGGGAAATCTAAAGTAGGATCGAGCTGGGTGAGAATTCAGAGGGACTTCCTATTTGTGATGTGACAGCTCTCATTACAGGAATGTGGAGAATGGGACTCCAGAGGCCCCTTCCCAGTCACTGTCACACAGTAGCCATTCCCATGACATGGGTACCATCACTGGAGAATTAAGCAAAAGGTGTGGAATGCCTACTGCATTTTTTTTTTTCTTTTTGGTGGGAGGATCCTGACAGGTTAATCTTGAGCTATATCAAGCTCTGTTTAAGAAAACAGGGTTCACAGGCATCAGGAGACCTGGGTTCCAACTCTGACTCCTAAGGCTCATTTCTCCCCTTTTCTTCACATCTACAAAGATGGAATTTGCTTTTCTTTTGAAACTGAGACCTCTTTCTTGCATTGGTAGCTCCTGTGGGAGCTCACTAGGGAAAGCAGAGAAAACAAAGCTGCCCAGGTGTGCAGGTAGTAGGCCCAGACCTCAGCCTGTCTGCCTCCCCATTACCCCAATGTGGCTCCCCAAATCCCACCAGGTCTGTTTAAAAGCCACAGGATGGGAGGGATGGGAGAGGCCTATACCCGCTTGTGCCACTGCTCCTGCCTAAGATCTGGGCAGGGGAAGCCCTGTTGCCCATCACCCACATGTGCAGAACTCCTGACCCGGAGGGACCACACTTCAGCCATCAAAGGAGCCCTGAACTCCAAAGCCAGTGAGGAGGGAACCAAGCACTCTAGGGTGGGGACCCCCCCTGAAAGCACCACCATGGGTACTATACAAAGGGCATAATCCCCAAACTGGATCCTCCTAAGAGAGGGATTATTCCAGAAAGTGGCCTACAAAGGGGAAAACAGACAGAGTGAGTGACCTGCGATGCAGATTATCTCGACACATCAATCCACTAACTGAATACTCTAGTCACAGCAACCTACTGTAAAACCTACAAAGTAGAAGTCTGCAATGGTCACCATACAATGACACTGCCCCAGGCCCCCTGGGTGGCCCTCTCCCACTGCCAAGGCCAGCGGTGGTCCTGGCCACACCATTACTCACTCCGCCTCTGCCTCTTCCCCTTGACCCCTCGGCTGCTGGCGGTGAGGTGTGTCCAGCTCAGAACCAGGGCCACCACACAGAGCCCAAGCCGCATAGTCACTCTCCAGCTCCCAGCCCCTGGCAGGAGGGGTGGTCCCTGGGGGGCAGTGGGTGGTGCAGGGCTCTCACTAGTGCCTCCAAAGCTGGGTCAGCAGCAGGAAATTCAGGTCTGGGCTGCAGCCCAAATCCACCAAAATCTCAACTGTGGACAGAGAGGGTGTGGGGAGCCCAGCGCTCCATCAGCCCCAACCAAGGTCCTCCAAGGCAGAGCTCCTCAAAGCTTCCTGTGAGTATCACATGGGAGACCTTCGTCACTGCAACAGGCTACCCCACAGACCAACCTGTAAGCAAGGGGAGACAAGGATTAATTCTGTGGTAGCTTGGGACCCCCATTCTATGCTTCAAACCTTCCCCTTCCTAGGTTTTGCTACTCAGGAGTCTGTGAGAACTCAAGGAATGACTGGACACTATAAGTAACCCACCTGGTATCCTGGAGAAGAAATTAGTTCCTGCTCCTCATTCGCAGAATTCCCTGCCCTGACGTTGGAGCCAGCTACCTGAGTTGCTAGAATACAGCAAATACTCAAACCAGATTTATGGATTGCTGGTGATTTATCAATAATGGGAGCCAGCTGGCCCTACCCCTGATTGATACTGGCTAGCTCATACTGGAAGTCCTTCTTTGTGTCTACCCTACAAATCTCACGCTGCGATCATATCCTGTCATTCGAAGAGGAGCTCTGTTGGCTACTGGACCTGTCAGCCTTCTTCCCAGTGCTGAGTCACCCATGTGTTCTTCACTTGCTCCAGAGCTAACGCAGTGGCCCCCCAGCAAGCTGGCAGACTCTGCATGGCCCTCCGTGCTTGGTGGGAGAAAAGGAAGTATCCCCCCCCCAACCCCCAGGCACAGAAACTCTGACACAGCAGGCCTGGCGGGCCTGGCTTTTGTGAAGGGATAAAAGAGGCAGCAATGCCTGCCCTAGCCAGAGGCACAGAGAATGGCGATAATCCCTCAGGCCGGAGAAAGCCAGGGCTCTGGACCCAGTGGCTGGGGTGATGGGGGCGGGGGCCACCCTCCCCAGGGAGATATGTCTGGGAAGTGGGATGCCTGGGCCTAGAACCCCACCTGGAGCCAGGACAGGAGCCCTGCTCCAAACTCAGGCTCCACATCCATCCCCTGGCATGCCTGGGATGCCCACCCTCAGAACAGAGCCCTGCTCACTCTCCCTTGTCCAGGGATCTGTGAAAACAGGGAGCATATGGCCCATACCGCAGGAATTGTGGCAGACCTAGGGAAGCACTGCTTGCCCGTTTCTCAGCTTGTGGTCTTTGAACAGGTCATTCAGTCTCTCTGAACCTCAGTCTCTTCATCTAGCAAATAGGAATAAACATGACTGTCTCACAGGCTTGTGGGGTGTGTCAGCTGAGTGTTGGCTTCCTACTGGGAGAGCTGAGATGCTAGCTGGAGGTGCTGCCCCACTCCTTCCTACTCCCCTCCCTGCTCAGCTCTAGAGTGCCTACTTCACCCCCTCGCCTGTCTAAGAGGCCCCAGCAGAAGGTGATAAATGCACCTGCACAGGAGATAAATCATTATCCCCTAGGGAGTTGTGTGCCTCCCTCCTGTCCTCTCCCACTGGCTTTGAAGGTCAGACACACTCAAGTGGCTAAGCTGCCTGTGAGAAGTGTTTACACGAGGCTGATGGGTCCCACCTGGTGCTATGTCTGGAGCCAGGAGAGATGCTCCCAGCCAGTCCCAAATGTCCTGTCAGTGCCAATCCCTCTGTGCCCCTCTAAAGCTTCCCCATCATCCCAGCCCCCATAACACTCTTCCACCACCCACAGATTATGGAAGTTCAGCTGAGTTTACCATCCTGGGGTCTTCAGCCTCAAGTACGTTGACTCAGAGGCTGAATGTATTACATGGTGATGACCAGCACAAACATCAGAGTCAGACTGCCAGGCTTCAGATGTTGGCTTTGCCACTTGCCCACTGTGCTACCTTGGGTTAGTAGCTTACCTGGCCTGACGTTTCCTTACCTTCAAGAGAGTTGATTCTTTATAGCTTAAATGAGGTATTATGTGACTCTGTTCAGACTGGCACTCACCTACAGTAGGAAGGGTCAGTAATGTATCTGTGGTACTTTGTCTGACCAAGGCTTCTGTCTGTGTGCCTATAACCACTTAAAAAGCAACATACCATTTCCCATATGGTGTGGATACCAACTTCAGACTGGGCACTGGCATGCAATTTCCATGTTTGCCTTTATCTTTGTGGTCGATTGCCTTGGCATGAAAGAAATCGCTCAAACTGATAGGATTTGCCTCTAACAGCAGCATTTATCAGGATGAGAGAGGAGACCCCCAGGCAGATCTGTTCCCTCAGTCCCTGCATTTCACTAACACCACATCAGACAAACTTGGAATTAAACCCGGGTCCTCGAGACTCTGGTGTCACTGTGTGATTAGTTTTTCTAGGGTCCTCAGGGAAGAGAAGGTCTCTGTACTCCATACCCACTTGCATGATGCCCGGAATGAGAGGTTAGTACTCAGCAAATGCCACCTCCACGGACACGGCTTTCAGCTTGGTCCCTGCCATAGTCACCCACTCCCACTTGAATCTCCAGGGAACCACAATCTCAGTTGGCAAATGGAGAGGAGGATAAAGATGCGAATTTCGCTGGAGCAAGTGATATTGGCTTCCCTCACCTCTGGGATGATAAGAGTTTTAAGCTTTTTTTTTTTTTTTTTTTTTTTTGCCAGTGACGGACTTCACATTGCAAAGGAACATTCACCTCAGGGGTACAACACCTGACTTGAAGGCAGAAACTTCACACACAGGTAGAAGAGGGGATGGGGGTCAGAGGCGGAGCTGGAAAGAGATCAAAAAGAGAGGCGTGGTGGGAGAGAAGGCCACACACTGAGGAGGGGGACACCGCTATGGGGCGGACTCAGTAGTAGTAGAGGGATGGAATACCTTTAACCTTGCCTTCTACACTATCAGGACAAATTGGTACTCCATCCCGGGCCAGATACCGACCCCAAAATGTAAGCCATTCAGATAGTTTCTCATTAGTGTTTCCCGGGCCCATCGTGGGCTGGAGAGTTGTGGCGGCGGAACAGGCTGTGGGGCCAGGCAGGGTAGGTGCCTAGCACTCCGACTCAGCTCTCCGGGGCCAAGCCAGGTCCTGAGGCAGGTCCCACGGCCCTTAACCCCCGGCTGGCAGCAAGGCTCATTCACGCCCTTCCATCAACGCCCCAGTGCCCACATTTGTCTTCGCTCCCCACGTCCCGGGGACGCCAGGACAGGTGAGACCGCCTGGGCCAAGAGAGTTCTCCAAGGCCGAGAGGCCAGTTTCCCAGAAGCCCCTGCCTCTAAGCAGCCGACTCCAACCGAGCTCTTCTCGGACTCCGGCCGCAAACGCCCCCACAAGCCCCCGACCCGGCCATCGGTCCGCTCCTCTGAGACCGACCAACCGGCCTGGAGCGGTGCGCCTTGCTGCGCAGATGCCTGCCAAGTCTGATCCCGGCCCAGGCTGCGGGATGGCACTGGGGTGCCAGGGACCACGGGTCCTGGGCTAGGATGTCGGAGGCAGTGAGTCCCGAGATGAAGGGCGTCTGCGTTAGAGGGATATCTGATAGGGTCGACGGTCTGGGTTGCGAGCGAGTGGGCGTAGGGAGCCTGAGGCAGCAAAGGAGGGGCGCTATTAGCTCCAGCATGCCTGGAGGGGCAGGACTCCGACGAGGGGTTCTAAAAGGTGTTCCCTGAGCTGGACGAGAGCAGAGCAGTCGGACTTTAGCTCCCCCTAACCAGCTCAGCCAAACCCCGACGGGAGGGCCCGTGGTGCCCGGTTCCTGGGGCAGGGGGCACGGGGCGGAGGTCTGGGCGGCCGAGACGGGACTCACCTGGCACTGCCAGCCGCGCGGATCAGGCCGGAGAGGGCGAAGGCGAGGCCGGCCGCGGGACCGTCCTGGGCGCCCGGCTTGCCCGCGCTCCGCCCGCCAGTTCCCAAATTGCTCAATCTGCGGGCGGCTCTCGCCCTCGCCCTCGGGGGCAGCGCCCCACCCGGCGCATCAGCCCCTGGGGGCGGCTCTCAGAGGCCCTCGCTATTCTCAGGGCCAGGGTCCACGGCCCCACTCCGGCTCGCCGCTCCGGGCTCGTGTCTCCGCCGCGCCTCGGCTCGGCCGCCCGGAGAGCCCAGCCGGGAGAGGGGCCAGTCCGCGCTCTCACGCAGGAGGGAATCCCCCCTTCGCGGTCCCACCCCCAGCTGGCCCCCCTTCTTGGGATCCACAAGAAAAAACGGACTGGAGCGCCGGGCCCGGGAGTCCGCATCCCCCTCCCGCACGCCCTTGCCCCAAGCTGGCGTGCTGCGCCTTGAGCTTGAAGCTGGCACAAGGACAAGTCTCCAGGGCCCGGCGCAGACCCTCGGGAGGTTCCAAGCAGCCAGGGATCCGGCACAACTCTGCACTTTGGAGTCGGAACAGGACCCGAGACCCTAGCCAATCGTGTTTCCCCCGTCGGGTGCCCGGAAATTTACAAGTAGGCTCAACAGAGCTTTGTGGTCCTAACTACACTCCCCTCCTCTTCAGGGTCAAATTTTCAGAGCATCTTCCCAGTTCAGAAGAAATATCAAGATTATTAGATTCTGGACACTCAGGTGAGAACACATAAACGTAAAGGAGATAAAAAATACAATATATGCACAAGTTCCCGCACTGTCACTTACCAGCTGTGCAGCCCAGCCAGAGTGACAGACAACCTCGCTGCATCTCCCGCTTCTGTTTTGAGGGTTCAGTGAAACGGAGGGTGCAGGGACCTGATTAGCTGTAGGAACTCCATAAATGTGGGATGAATACTGAAGGACTACAGACACCTGCAGTGGCCCAGATGATGTGGAAGTCAGGCCTGGAGAGGGAGGAGGGAGACTCGCTCTTGCGGGTAGCAAACAGCTGTGCCCCTGCCTCACTGCAGACTGGGTGAAGGAAGATGAGCTAGGACTAGTTAGTGGCAGATAGACTGCAGCAGAAGAGCTGGCTGATGTGGGTCGGCTGGGGTGGGGGCAGTAATCAAAACAGGCTGTGGAATCTCCTTCAGAGGACAGGGGAGCCCTGAATTTTGAGCCCAGGGCACAGGGTCCTTTGCAATGTCAGGAGAATGGATGGTCTTCCGAGTGTCTGATGGCCTGGGAACAGGACAGTAGATAGCCAGAGAAAGTGGCGCTCTTGGAGCCAGACACACAGTGGGGCTCACGCAGCAAGCCTTGCCAGGTTTGCAGGAGGCAAACGGCCATTTCTGAGTTGGTCCAGGCACCCCTCCAGTGCGTCCCGCGCCCCCTCCCTCCCACTCTACCCTGAGCCTTCCCTGTGTCTAACCATCCCTTGGCTCTGCTTTGTGCCTAATCAAACAGCCCAAATGCCGAAAACTCAGTGTTTATTTTATTTTATTTTTTTTACACACTTGCATAACTCCCTGACAAGCCACGCCAGGCGTTGGGCTTTTGTTTGGTTTTATTTTGTTGCATTTAGGGAAAAAAGAGAAAGAGAGGGAAGAGAAGAAATAACCCAAACCACGCTGCCCTAGAAGTGTCTTGGGCCAGGCAGTGGGCTCGGGTTTCCTGCCTGAGGAAAAGTCTGTGGGAGATGAGGGGCCGCTACTAGGCTGAGGAATGAGTGTGAAAGGGAAGAAAGCCACCTGGGTCCACGCAGCTAGGGAATTGGAACCATGTGACTGTAATGGGTGGACAATAAATAAAGAGCATTACTGGTGCATCTAATATATGTCAAACATCACGCTCTGTGTATCTATTCTGTCATCTGATTTTGCAGCCATTTTGGTAATCCCCTCACCCCCCCAGCCACTTCTTGAGCATGCAATACTGAGCTTCTAAGATACCCATTAAGGGCCAGCCAGATAGCTCAGTGAACTAAAGCACCTGCTTAGGCAGAGCACATTGGCCGGGGTTCGATCTCCAGAGTGCCATGTTGGCCCCGCCCCAAGGGCATGCTGAGACTGCAATTGAGACTGTGCCGCGGTGGCACATGCCTGTAATCCCAGCATTTGGGAGGCAGAAAACAGGAGAATCACTCCGAGTCTGATCTACATAGTGAGACCCTGAACACACTGTAGATCATGTACCAAATACATAAAAAATAATAATAATTAAAAAATAAGATACTCAGTAAAGTCCTCAAAGATGCACAACCTATAAAGTGGCTAGATGAGTTCAGGGTATTCCAAGTGACTTAAGTCTCTCAACGAAATTGTATTGTCCGCAGTTTGCACATACTGTTAATTCTGTGTAGCGATGTCTTCTTCGCTGACCTTTTTCTTATCCTTTAAAATGCCTCTGTGAAGTTTTATCTGGTCACCTTGCAGTTCATTCTATGGATCTCTGTAGATCGCATTGTCACTAGCCTGAGTGTGTTTCTTATGCTGCACTAAAGCTTCTGAAGGGCCAGAGAGATAGCTCAGCTGACTAAGCCCCACCCCCGAGGGCACAATGAGAGGGCGACTGAGTCCGGGCATGGTGGTGTATGCCTGTAATCTCAGTGCTGGGAGACTGAAAACAGAAGGATCACTGAGTCTGAGTTGCATAGTGAGACCCTGTACCAAATAATAATGAATAAATGAATGAATAAGTACATAAATGTTCTCAGGAGCTGTGTCTGATTTAGCATCATGATGTCAGCTCTAGGGACATATTTCATTTATGTCTTGTGAACTGACCTTACCCCCCCCCCATGCCCTCCAGCCAGGGCTATAACTTTTGTGGTCCTGTGGCCTTGCTCAGATGATGTCCTAAATGACTATCATGACTCCCCTAAGCCTAGATCATCACTTTTAGAAGATCAAAAGCCAGTGGACTCAGGCCTAAAAATCGGCAAATTGCCTCATACCTCCTCTTGCACTAGGCAAGAGCTGTTTACTCCCTGCATTGTCAATATATCAATGATACTTTCAGTCACAAGCAAAAAAAGACCAACTCAAAATAGCTTAAGCAATAGAGATTTATTAGCCCATGTGTCCAAAAGGGCTGATGCAGGAATGATCCGGAAGTTCAATTATCCCACTAAGAACCAGATTCTGAGTTGGGGATGAGAGTTATAGAGAGCTTGCTTAGCATGGGTAAAGCCCTGAATTTGATGCACAGCACCACAAAATAACAACAATAATAATTAGGGTATTTCCTATATTCTCTTTTAGTCATCCTCAATGTGTTAACTACTGCCTTCATGAGCACAGGATGACTCTAGTAGCTTCAGTTGCCACATCTTCACCCACTGAGCCCACCAACAACTTTTTCTCTGTCCCTCATCAGCCTGTTCTCTCACTCCGTCCCCATCCTCACCCCACCACGGAGTTTCACTGTGTTGCCCGGGGTGGTCTTGAACTCCTAGGCTCAAATGATCTTTGTGCCTCAGCTTCCTAAGTAGCTGGAACCAGAGGCAAATACCACCATGTCCAGCTAGTGGTCTCTTTTTGAGAGTTAGGAGATGACACACCCACCAATGAACTGATAACAGACAGGAGGGGTAATGCTACTACAATTAGTTTAGACCAAGTGAGGTATACCTGAGCTACCTGGGGGAGAGTATTTGTTATGGTTTGTGTCTAGGTGTCCCTCCAAAGCCTCATGCAGTCATTGAGGTGGGCTTCTAGAGTTTATAATTAATTTATAATCCAAGGCTGGGATTATGGATGTGAGTGCTACACCCAGCTGGGACAGATAGCCTAAATGCAATATAAGGAAGGGAGAGAGGCTTGCCTGCTGCCTCTGCTACCACTGCTGTCCCTCCCTTTTTGCTCTTGCTGTTTTGCTGGTTTTTGTCACCATGAACTGCTGCCCTCTGCTATGTGCCACTCTGCTCTGGACCCAGTGGTTATGGACTGAAACTTCTACTAACTGTGAGCTAAATAAACCTTTCCTTCCTTCATTTTGGGTGTCAGGTATTTTGACCCAGCAACGAGATAAAAATAACCACACAGAACTTACAGACAACAGTGGAACTCTATTAGTGCCGAGGAGCTCTGTGATCATTACTGCTACTCCAAGAAAAGCTATTGTTCCAGGAAGCCTGCAGAATTCCCTGCTGTGACTCCACCAGCCACGAAGGCCACCACCTCCTCACTCACTTCTAGTCATCATCAAGACAGCTGAGATGGCCCCAGCTGAGGTGGCCAATTTCCTGTGCTAAAACTAAGCTTTTCTTCTTCTTCTTTTTTGCAATGCTGGAGATGGAACTCAGGGACTCCACACATGCTAACCAAGTGCTCTAACACTGAGCTACATCCCAGCCCTAAAATTGAAGTCCTGATCCACACATAGAACTTCTTTGTCCCCAGCTTTTCTCTCTTGGTAACCAGGAGAGAACCTGATAGAGCAGGAAACAGGGTGGGTTTTCATTCTTCTCCCTTTCTCCCCCATGAAGGATAGTCTACTGAAAGGTTCTGGTTGACAACTCTACTTCCAGGCCCTTTCCACTTCCAGCCCTCTTTGCTGATCACCTGGATAGCACCCCCCACACCCTGTGGCCATTGCAGGCACACACAATAGCCACAGCCAACTCAGGAATCAAAGCAGATCCCTTCACACCATCCAAACCTTTCAGTGATTTTCCATTCCACTTAGAATCCAATCCAAACACCATCCCTCACAGGCCATGTCCCTTCAGCTTCATGTAACACCTCTCTCTCTGTGTCTGTC
>NDGM011071037.1:0-10194 GCA_002564305.1 Octomys mimax
GGATTTTGTTTCCTAATCCACTGTGCCAGTCTATTTCTTTTAATTGGTGAAATGAGTCCATTTTAATTGATGGTTATAATTGAGATTATTGAATTATGATTAACATGTTATTTACTTGCATTTTGTTTACTTCTTTTTCTCTTGTGTTTAGTTGTTTGCCTTATTTACTAGGTTCCTTTTTACTTGTCCATGTAGTTCTGATCATTTTGGTCCCTTTGTAGAACTTCTTTCAGTAGTCTGTGTAGGGTTGACTTTGTCATCATGAAATTCTGTATTTGTTCTTTATCATGGACATATTTCACTTCTCCATCAAACTTGAAAGACAGTTTTTCAGGGTATAGTAGTCTGAGCTGAAATTTGTTTTCATAGAGGACTTGAAGTACTCTGCTCCATGCTCTTCTTGCCTTTGTGGTTTATGAATAGAAGTGTGTTGTTTTTCTGATGGGTTTTCCTTTAAATGTGGTCTGTTTCTTCTCTCTAGCAGCTTTCAGTATAATGTTCTTGTGCTGGATTTCTGGTATCTTGTCTGTCATATATTTTGGTTTGTTTTTAGTTGGGTTAATGTTATTTGCAGTTCTGTATTCTTAAGTTAGCTGAATATTAGATCGTTTCCCCATATTTGGGAAGTTTTTTGCTATTACTTCTGCCCATATTCTTTTTATTTCATTTATATTCACTCTTTCTTTCTCATTGATGCCTGTTTGTCTCAGGTTGTTAATCTTTGCATGGTCTTGCTGGTGATGAATTATTTTTTCCTGCATCCTACTTGTTTTTAAGAGATCTTTTCTTACCTTTTTGATAGCTGCAATGGCGTCTTCAAGATCTGAAACTCTATGTTCACTTTCACTCAAATGATTTTGCAAGCTTCTGATTGAGATTTTAAGTTCCTCTGTATCTCTTTGACTCTGCTTCATGCGATCTATTTCTTTACTATATTGCTCATTCAAGGAATCCATCATTTTACTAATCTCTATTTTTTTTTACCAGTTCCTTCTTGAAAGGTAGTTGTTAATTCTTTTAGTACAGTTATCCTTCTTTTTTTACTTCAGAGATTATTTCTGAATCTGATTTCCTCTGTATGTTTCTGCATTTGATTCTTTACTTCAGACGCTATAAATTCAGAAATTTCTTTTTTTTCCCCAGAGATTATTTCTGATCTGAGTTCCTCTTTACCTATCTGCAGTTGTTTCTTTACTTCAGACGCTATTAATTCAGACATTACAGCTATGTGATTCCCAGTTTCTTCTGAGCTAGTGTCTTCTGCACTTGTTCCTGGTGGGCTTGGTGTCTGAATTTGCATTTAACTCCTTCTCGTTGACATTTTGTGTAGCACTGTCCTCTGATCTTTGGTGTAGGGCTTTGGTCCAGTTATAACCTTAGCATCTACTGAAATTAGGGTGCAGATCTATGAGGTTTGAATTCATCCAGTTTTTTTTGACTTGGGTCTGGCTGCTGTGCTCAGCTTCTTCCTGCTGCAACCCTTGGAAGTGAACATGTTGTGCCTCTCTGAAAAGATGTTCTACTCCTGAATTAGTTAGGTGTTTCTTGCCCTTAGCCTCTCTGCGAGGACTTCTGCTTCAGAGTTTCACCCCAGGCCTGTATGCCATGCCTGGACTGGGTCTGGAGGGATCCAGAGAGCAGGACAGAAGGACTCACTCAAAAGTGGGCCTGTGCTGGGTCCGTCAGGATCCAATACATAAAGGGGAGCATGGAAGCTTTCCTGCACACTGGGTGGGCCTGGGCTTTGGGCTGGGTCTGAAGGGTTCCCGAGAGTGCAGCGGAAGTTTCCCTTGCAGGCCAGGCCTGGGATGGGTCTGGAGGGGTCCGGGGGCACAGGGGAGCACAGAAGCTCTCCCACACACTAGCCAGACCTGGGCTTTGGCTGGGTCTGGAGTGATTCTCTCTATTGTTTAAGACAATAATATTGTTTTTGGTCACATCAAATGTAACGTCACTCATGTTTTGATTTATTGTCAGACTTTTCAAAGCTAGAGTATTTTCACCTGTATATTTTTATAAGACAACATGAAACAGTGATATAATTGCAAATGGTATATAGTACCTTTAGGCAAAGGATAATACTCATTTGCACTGTCTTTTATTTCTTATGAGATACAAATTTCAGCTTCCTTACTTCAGATTTATAAATTTGTCTGAAAATAAGTAAGTTGAATCACTTTTAAAATAATATTTATTGGTGATCTTTATTCTAAATGAACAGTACTCTCAATTACCTTGAAAACTTATGTTGGTCCTACATGCATAAAAGGAAAAGTGAGATGTAAGAGTCTTAAAATTGCTTTAAATGCATTAACAGAAGGCTATATTAACTGTCTGTTTTAGTGACCAATTGGCTTCATGCATTCATTTTAAATAAATATACTTTTATTTTAAGTGGTTAACTACATTTTTGAGAAGAACAGAAAAGAGGAAAGTAAGCTATATCTATCTATCTGCCTATCTGTCTGTCTGTCTGTCTATCTATCTATCTATCTATCTATGCGGTATAGGGTCTCACTACACAGCTCAGCCTCATAATGATCTTCATGTCTCAGCCTCCCTAGTGCTGGTATATAGGAGTTTGCCATCACACCTTGTCTCAATGGCAGGCAAGGTGCACCAAAATTTCCAAGGCCGGCATGGCATGAGGTTCAGGTGATGGAACCTGTGTCTTGTGCTTTCCAGGCTGGTGGTTGATTAGATCTCCCAGCTATCTCCCTAGCCCAGCCCACACCCCCTTTTTTGGCAACAATGATCAAACTCTGGACCTTGCACCTTCCAGGCAGGTGCTTATGTCTCTGAGCCATATCTCTGGCCCTTATATCTTAAAAATCTTATAAATATTTGGTAATTATGATTGTATTTTCTTTCCCTCTAAAGTGGTTTTTAATTATCTGAAAATAATTTTGGAATTCAACTGCATTTAGGGTAAATATTTGCCTATAGTAGGTAATTCTCACAATTAGCTATATTTTAAATGCAATAACATGGAATTTTAGCTGGTATGAATTACAATTATGCAAGTTTCTTAATGAGCATAGAAGGAATTAAGTCTTTTTTTAAGTTTATCCAATAAATTCATTAGAAAATGCTTTGGAGTTTATTTATGTCTGCACTTTATTTTCATGATTCCACTAGTCTATGATTAACATTATGCTCTACAAACTTCTTTGTTTTCTTCTGTAAATATTGCTCTATTAAAATCTGTGCTTTGGTTTGAGAATAGGGTTAGAGAAGGCAGACAGATGGATTACTTTGGGATTGTGTTTTACCAGATGGGAAGGCTGAAAAGAACCTAGGAAAAAAAGCTTAGAATACTGAAATAGAGTGGCTGGTAGGAGTAGTGGTATACACCGGTGTGATCTCAGTATTCTGGGAGGCTGGGGAAGCAACTTGATAATTTGGTAAGATCCTGCCCTAAAATTTAAAAAGGTGCTTTGGAATTGTAGCTTAGCATAAAGGCCCTAGGTTCAATTCCCAGTACCACACATACACGCACCCCACCCACATGTGTACATACACACATGTATACATACACACATGTATACATACACACATGTGCACACTCACAAAAAGAACTGTTGAACTTCTGAGATGAAGCTGCCTATGGGGTTATTGATCAATTCTGAGAATTATCCAAACTTACTGGAAGAATAGCAATTTGGGGATATTTACTGGGACATTCAAATACATGGAACTATTATTATGTTTTGGTAATGACACATTTTAATAGCATGTCTTTGGGGATTTGGTGATATGCAGCAGGTGATAGAAGAGGAGGTTAAAGGATGAGACTACAACACTGGCTGGGTTGTTCATATAGGGATGGGAATGAGACAGGATATTGGCGTGACTTTGGAGAGGAAGATGATGATTCTGATAGCACTCTTTCATAACTGGAGGTGAGATCAAGAGACAGTAGACAATAGCTATAGAGAGGTTGGGTGGTAAGTGGAAAATGGGACTTAATATATCAGTTGGGGAAAAGTTGTTTGGAAGTGGTGCTGAAGAATGAAATGGATGTGGCTCCTTTCCTCCTGACCTGGTGTACCTGGGATGTGGAAAGGGTTCCTGTTGAGAACTTGTCCTGTAGGATGATTCAGCTTTCAGTGAAAGCTAACAACATGCAGCAAAGAATAATAATATAGAGAAGTGTGTTGACCTCTTTATCATCCCTCATCTACACAGAATGTGGGTAGAAAAATAGGAGCAGGGAGTTGAGCAAAGAAAAGAGAAGTGCAAGGTGGAATGAAAGCAGAGATTACCTGGAATTTACAGAAGGTAGGGGACTTTTTATATGTAGGGATACGTCCAAAGGAAAAGGGATGAGGTGGAGAGATTGTAGGTGTGACAGTCCTGTGGACAGAGAGGTATTGGGATCTCCTTGCATTCAGATGTTCCCTAGAAAAGTAGGCCTAGTCTTGGGGCTGGCCTGCAAGACTTCCAGAGTACTTGGTAGCTGCTGGGGAGAGAGAGAGAGAGAGAGAGAGAGAGAGAGAGAGAGAGAGGAAGAGAGAGACAGAGAGACAGAGAAAGAAACAGAGAGAAACAGAGACAGAGAGACAGAGACAGACAGAGACACAGAGACAGAGACAGAGAGACAGATAGAGACAGAGAGACAGAAGGAGAGCTGGAGCTGGAGGAGGACATTCAGTCTTTTGGGCCCACTCTAGTGACCTGCCTCTTCTTACCAAGCCACACTCCCAACAGCACAGTCAGCTGCTGAACTCACTAATGGGTGAGTCATAGCAAAACACAGAGCCCCCATGATCCAACCACCTTCCAAGAACTCTGTCACTGAGAGCACAAGAGTTTTGGGGCCCGTTCTTTATCTCAACCATAATATGGTGCTATACTGTGGGCTATAACTCCCTTCAGACATACATGCCTTAGTCTCATTCTCCATGGCTACAGCCATTTTTCCCCCAAACAAATCATCGCCCAAGCATCCTAGAGTGCTCCTTATCAGGATCAATTTGATCTTTTTAAAAACTATTTATGGCAATATGAAGGTTTTGAGCTCTTTGACCAGAGCTCTTTTATTTCTTTTCAAAGGAATGGGTGTAAAAAGCAATAGTCTAGAGAGAGCCACCTACCTAGACATGAGAAGTCATGGCCTATCTGGGAACTTGTTGCACTGTCAAAAATATTCTCTATTACATAATTGAGAATTATGTAATAATTATCCTGTTTGTTGGCCAGGGAATGGAAAAATGGGGTTGATCTATTTTTACTAGTGTTGATACTCATGGTAAAGAATGACTTAAGTCTGACGTATGTAATTATTTCACTCCTGGAAGAATTCAAATGAAATTTTTTCCCTGATTTCTATCACTTCAATCTTCTCATCTTTGTTCTAATACAGTTACTGAGATACTTTTCTTACCCAGAACTAGAATCAATCATGTTTGTGGAATAAACCCAAGAAATGTCTGTTTAATATAAGCTTAGATAAAACAACTTTCAGGGTAAAGTAAAACAGTACTGGATTTAAAAAATGGAAATTGCTAAAGTGTCTGAGGTAGCTCCTCTTCTGTATAAGTCACACATTCACACACTATACACACTCTTGGGTCAATCATACTTAAAGAATGAATAATTTTTCCATTCTATTTTATTTCATTCCAGTAAGCCTTAGAAGACACTTACACACACTAGGAGCTGCTTCAGACACTTCCACAATTTTCATTTTTAAGATCTAGTACTGTTTTACTTTATCCTGAAAGTTGTCTTAGTCTCCATTGATTGAAATAATTTTGAAAGTTTCTGCAAGATAGATTCATTTCAAAGATTACCCAGAACTTTCACTAAATAATAATAATTAAAAAAAATTTGAGGCATGTTTTATTAAGTTGCTCAAATAGGGGTTGAACTTACCATCTTCCTGCTGCAGTCTTCCAAAGTACTAGAATTTACAGATGTGTGCCAATACTGCTGATTTCAAAAATATTTTTTCTGGTGTTATCTAATCAAATTCAGGGCAACAATCCTGCTGCTTAAGTCTTCCAGAGTTCTAGGGTTATAGCACCCATGATTGTTTTTTCCTCTTCTAAACATATTATATTCCAAATTCTTATTTAATGTGAGAATTGGGGGGAAAAAAGTGATCCCCTTGGAAATACTACTGTTTAAGGAAAAGGAATAAGAAAAAAGTAGTAGGCTTCTGCTTCACAGACACTGTTGTCATTTACAGGTTGGCTAGCTGAAAGTACAGACCATGCTACCATAAAAGGGAATGAAGAGTTGGAATAGCATAGGAAGGAACTTGAGGGTTTGTTATGATATTTAAGCACTGGAGAGCACTTTTCAAAGTGGATGTTTTTACAACTTTTTTTTTTCTAGGACTGGGGATTGAACCAGCACTTTCCACTGAGCTATTCCTCCACCCCTTAATATATATATTTTGAGATGAGGTATCATAGCTGTTGAGTTACCCAGGCTGAGTCTGACAGTTTGACTCCTGCGTTAGCCTTCCAGAGTGCTGATTTACATGTGTGTGGCACCACACTCTGCACAAATGATTTTATAACTCTGCATGGTGTCGGGTTCTAACAATGCTGGAGTCACACCAAGAAGCAAATTTGGGGTGGTAAAGATCAGTTTGGAGAGTCATCTTGAAGGAAACTTTGATTTTAAAATATTGAATGTTAATTGTAAAAGAGCTCATTAAAGACAAGATTAGAAAGGGCAAAAAAAATTTATAGTTGAGTGGAAAGAATAAGAAAGGTCAAACCTATTCATACCTTCAAGTGTTGGCTACATTAAAGCCTGAAATTGTGATGTAATTATGAGGATCAGTTTAAATAAGCTCAAGAAGCATTCAATTTGATGTGCATGTTTCTATCTTTTTAAACTTTTTTTATTGTGGAAGGTTGCAAGCAGTTAAAATAAANAAATTACAGGACAGTTAATGAATTCTCGTTTTACCTACCACCTAGATTAATTGTTTCAATCTGTAGTCAATCCTTTTCTAAATCAATAATTGCATCACTTAAATCTTTTATTTATTACTTATTGAGTACCTCTAAAGATACTCCTTTGTCATAATAAATATTATCAGACAATATTAACAATATTTGGTAATATCTGTTGTTTACATTTTGTCTTAGAAATAGCATATCTTGTGTACTGCTTCAATCACAATCCAATAAATCCAATAAATATGTAAACATTGCAGGTGGCTTATGGCTTTCAACCTTTCAGTTATTCTTATCACTTTCCTTTGCCCTTTTGTAAGTGATTTCTGGAAGTAATGGGACATTTTTCTCTAGAGTTTTCCACAATGAGAATTATGCTTGTTGCCTTCCCATATATGTTCTACACATACCTGTTTTCTGCAGAGGCAGAATCATTAGAATCATGTTCAGATGCCACATGCATGTATGCTTTCTTTTGGCAAAGAAGTGTCATATTCACCTCTCTTGTGACACAATGACTGATTGTCTTTCTTTTCTCATGGCAATAGCTACTGGTAATGAATCTTACATTCATAACTTTTTGCTAAATGTCAATTCTCTAATTTTATCATTTATTCTTACCAGCTGTGATACTTCTATTAATAGAAACTGTATCTCATCTACTTTTGAAATATTGAATTATACTGGTCATATAGGAAAAGCAGGCCATCTATTTACTTATTTCAAAATAATGATTTATTTGGTTTACAACTATTCTCCCATGGAAAAGTTCTTTATGTTATCTGCTTTTAGGTTTAAAGATTTGTTGTGTGTCAGTTCATTAGAGTTATTATTTTTATTGATGTTCAAGTAAAAATGGTTTAAGTGTTGTTTTCATATTTTGCTATCTGATTTCAATTCTTGGTAGCATCAAATGTCAAGCTACTACTAAAGAACAGTTGTATATTAACTTGTACAATTTAGATAACAAAAGGACAGACCGAACCCCCCAATTATGTGTTCATGCTTCGTCCAGAATACTTCAGGTTTGTTTTCTGTCAAAGGACCAAAATATTTAAGCAAGAAGACACTCTCATAAAAGGAATGCCTACAGATTTCCCTAAAATATAAATACTGTGGATGAGGAAGAAAGCATTCTACAATTGCTTTTTAAAATAGTTATAATTATTTAATGACTGGTTTAATGTATGTATCAGTGATTTTCAACATTTTATAATATTGTGTAATTACCACAACTAACATAAGATGTGAAATTTCAATTGTTTAAGGACGTTTCCCCATATTTTGTTATGATTAATGATAGATAGTTGAGTGTATGAAAGTTTTAGTGTCCTTTTTTCTTCATCAGTTATTATTGTGTTTTCATTTTTAGTGTTTTTGTTAGGTTTGTAGGGATATTTTTAATTATGCTATTTGAATTATAAGAAGTTTCCTTCAGTGATAACTTTTAGGTTTTTACATTTAGGTCTATGATTCTATTCTGTTTTATTTTGGTTTGTGTTGTTTAAGGTATGAGTAGAGGTTCACTTAATCTACACTCACACATATAGTTCTGCTGAACTATTTATTGAAATGGCTGTATATTCCTCATTAAATTATACCAGTACTTTTGTAAAAGTTTAGCTGACTATATATGCATGTGTGTTTCTGGACTCTGAAATATCTCATTGGCGTATGTGCTTATATACGTAGCAGTGCTATGTTTTCAAGATTTCTGTACCTTTAGAATAAATCTTGAAATCAAGTAATGATTCTCTAAATTCAGTACTAGTTTTCAAAATTAGTTTGTGTTTTCTTGATCCTTTTTTTTTTAGAACCAGGGATTGAACTCAGACCCTTGTGTTTGCCAGGAAAGTGCTTATTCTATTGAGTAATCTCCTTGGCCCCTTCTTCATCCTTTACACTGTCTTTTTTAAGATCTCCCTCCAAATTTTGTAGAACAATTGCACCAGGGTTTTGATGAAGATTTCATTGAATTTCTAGATCAATTTGGAGAAAAAATGATACCTTACTGATGATAAATTCATCTTTGAGTAGAGTACTTATTTCTATCTACTTAAGTCTACTTTAATCTTTCAAATTTTGCACATTCAAATACTTTATCTCAACATTCTATGACATTTAATGCTATCATAAATGTTGTTCTTAAAACTTTCAATTTCCAAGTATTTGTTAGTAATATATATGAACAGAATTAATTTTTGCACATTGACATTTTATCCTGCTATCTTTCTAAACTTATCCTGCTATTTTTCTAAACTTATGTTCTAGTAGCTTCTTTGGGATTTTCTAAATAGTTGATTATACCATCTGTAAATAGAAATTGTTTCATTTCTTATTTTTTAAAAATCTCTTTCATTTCTTCATTCTTATGTCTCTGGCTAGGGCTTCAAATACAGTATTGAATAGAATCAGTAAGAGAAATTTTTGTTTGTTTGTTTATGGCATTATCTTAAGAACAATAAGAGTTGTAGCTTTTAATTGGTGCTCTTTGTAGGGTAGAGGAAATTCCCTTTGCTTTGTAGCTTATTGAGAATTTTCAGAATATTGGATTTGGTTAGATCTTTTTTCTGCATCTACTGAAAAGCCTGTGTAGTTTGTCTTTGCTGTCTATTGTTTTAAATTACATATGTTTTGTATGTTGAACCAACCTTGTATTCTTAAGATAAACTTGTTTGATCATGATATATTATCCATTTTATATAGGGATAGATTTGGTAGGCTACAGACTCTGTTCTGCTCATGAGGCACAAACACTGTCTTCATCCTTTCATTTTTGGTATGTGAAGTCTTTGTGACTAGTATTGGTATCAGGATTATGACCTAACAGGGTAAACTGGGAATGTACTAATTTTCCAAAAGCTTTGTTAACAACCAGCCAAACAATGTAGAATTTTATAAGTTTATTATTAAAAAATTTTATATATGTGGTAAACTAGAATGTATACGTATGGCCAAAATTTTTTAAAAAATCAATATTGGATTTTCTATTTCTACATTATGATATTTAACGATGTTATATTATGTAGCATTTGTGAAAGCACTCAGCTTGACCTCTGATCTCTTGATAAGTTATGCTTGATAAGTATTAGCTACTGGTAACCATAGTAATAAATATAACAAACTACTATACTTATATCCTGTGCCACGCAGAGCATTGTTTTATAGAGACAGGGCAGGAAAGATCGAACACAATACATTTATATTCAGTTATGCGGTGTTATGGTTTGTGTCTAGTTGTCCCCCCAAAGCCTCATGCAGTCATGGGGTGGGGACT